>JACEEZ010011314.1:0-91076 GCA_016584305.1 Chionoecetes opilio
GAGAGAGAGGGGAGAGAGAGAGAGAGAGAGAAAAGAGAGAGAGAGAGAGAGAAGAGAGAGAGAGAAGAGAGAGAGAGAGAGAGAGAGAGAGAGAGAGAGGAGAGAGAGAGAGAGAGAGAGAGAAGAGAGGGAGAGAGAGAGAGAGAGAGAGAGAGGGAGAGAGAGAGAGAGAGAGAGAGAGAGAGGGGAGAGAGGGGAGAAGAGAGAGAGAGAGAGAGAGAGGGGAGAGAGAGAGAGAGAGAGAGAGAGAGAGAGATATACGGGCGCAGGAGATTTTCTCTGAGACAGATCTCGATATATATATATATATAAAATTTATATATAAATTATATAATATATATATATAATATACTTTTTATAATATATTTTATATATATATATATATATATATAATATAATATTTATTAATTATATATATATATATATTTAGGGGGTGGTCCAAAAAAAAATGAAGTTCGAATTTCTCGCGGGCATGTTTGCCAAAACGTTCCTGACGTTGCAAACGCAAAGAAACAAAAAAATAGCAGATTTGGAGGTGGTTTAGGGGGCCCATCAAAGTCTCTCATTTTTCTCAACGGATTCATTATAATGTCACAATACTAATAGGAAAAATGAAAGGAAAGAGCATAAAAGTTCTCTCTGAAATAGTTTTCAACTCAATGGGGGTGAGGGTAGTTGCGCCGGTGAGCTTCCACCACCTGGAGCAGGTCCTGCTTGGTTTTTCTTCACCCTTGGTTGGGAGTCGTCGTACGATGAAATCATCGCCACCCACGCTCGTCCCCCGTCGTTTGTGACGCTGAGGTTCTTCCTGTGGACACCCCTTCTGGTACCCCAGGGTTTGCTTCCCACTCGTCCACAGGGGGGGAAAAGGAAGGAGATGTCGATGTTGAGGAGGGTGAGCGCGCGAACAGAGGCGCTGGAGGTGAGTGAGGGAGCGGGTTGATGAGCTGATCCGCAGCCTTGTTGAACCGGATTCGGTCGAGGTCCTTTTCCTTCCTCGTCTCTTCAGCAATCTTCTTCTTCTCCTCCATGCTGATCCTCTCCGAGAAAAGAGACAGCCCCACAAGATGGGGCCCCGAGGTACCAGAGATGGCGGGAGAATGTGGTGAGGGTCGTCTTCCCGATCGCTTCCGTTTGATCTCTGGAAGTGGTGCAGGTCCTTCACGAGGTTGAGGTCGTTGTACGCAGCTTCGGTCGCCAGCCCCGCCTCCATCCACGCGCGCGAGTAGAGGAGAACGACGAAGAGAGCGATCTCTTCAAGTCCCTTGCCTTCCCGCGTTGTCATTTGCACGGGGGACCGGAACATGCGGATCTTGGAACGTAGATTGCCTTTGCCATCCAACGGGCGGGGTGGAAGGCTCCCGGCTTCTTGATCGGCTGACGGAGGTTTCCGGTGAGATAGAAGAGGGACAGGTTGCCACAACTCGCGGTAGTCCTCTCGGACTTTCTTCGACTGGATCCGTCTCTCCATCGCCCCGATCGATGCCTCCTTCCACGACGGAACGAGATCGATCCTCGGGTCGACGAGTTGCGATGGCTTCGGGATCTTCATGAGGGATGTGGGCCCCTGTTCCCGGAAACGCTTGAACAACTGAATCGTTGGTCCAGAGGATGGCCCCACACCTCCTTGAACGCAGCGGCCAGGATTAGTTCGATGACGTGGTGGCGGCAGGCAAGGTTTAGAAGGGGTTTCCCCAAAGCTTCTTTCAGAAGGACGACAGCAAAACCCGGGATGAATTCCTGTATTGCTGGCTGTCGTGTCGAAAGACATACCGACCACCTTCTCCTTTATACCCCACTCGCCGAGAACCCCCACCACCTTTGTAGCCATCGCTGCTCCCGTTCCCGCTGGGAGCTTTGGCATTCCAAGTAGCTTCTCTTTTTCCAGGGGAGGACTGGAAACTATGATTGGAAGACGATCTACACAAGATCCCTTTCTCCTCTCCAGTTAAGTCGGGAAGACATTTACCACCATACACGCGAACGCATCACGAGGGGCTCATTCTGCATTGATGAACTCTTGGAAGGAGGTGTGACTTGATGTCCTCCGCTAGAGCGCCTCGTTCACCCTCCAGTCATCATTCGGATCTAGACGAGAGATGCACCCTTCACGGGAGAGCAGGCGTGAAGATGAGACTGCTGGAAGATCACAGCCTGTGAGGAAACGGTTGTGAGTACACCTCTTCCGGTCTGAGGAGATCGTCCTGTCCAGCGCAGAGACCACTCGTGTAACCTTCAGCCGCTTTTCTTGGGGGAGCTGCTGCCTGCCCGATGATGTTTCCCCTCGGTAAACAGGGAATTCTCCGGGACGAGGGTCCAGATGACGGTGACGACAGAGTCGGAGAAGGCTCCACACCGTCCGAGCGAAAACTCTCAGCCTGCCATCTTCTCCTTCATCTAGCAACATCTCACTTTCCCCGCGCCAACTTCTTCATTCCGCATCGTTTTCCTTCCTCACCAGATCTTGGTGGCCATTGCGAGTTTCGCTCCGGTTCGCTGATCCCTCAGGAGGCTTTGGTCCCTTTGTCTTCATGGGAGACGACAGAAGGCACACACCTATTCGATATGTCGCAAGGAGGCGACTGGAGCTCGTTCTTGAATGGACTTCACCTTGTTGTTGGTGTCCGTACTCTTGATGAAAGTCGGTATTGTAGCGACTTATCTGGACTTGAGAGTAAATTGGTACTCACCAGCTTCGAGTACACATTATTTAGACAGTCCAGTAAGGAGCGTAGAGATACAACCAAGTACAATTGAATGATATGTGAGCACAGCCAGGGAGTGTCGGTGGGGCGAGGTGAGCAGAGCGTGTTTGTAGCGCGATGTCCGAGGTGTCTCCTCTCCCCCCTCACCCTTGGTTTCAGTTCCACTTTTTCTATCCCGGAGGAAGTTGTGTGCTCTCCTTGTGACTTCTTGAAAATGGGCATTAAACACCTGCCACAAATCTGATTCCATTCAACAGTCTGAGCCTACTAGATCCAAGCAGTCTTCGGTGGAATGCAAGCTCGACATGGTTCCCACGGAGAAAGATAGCAGGAAAAGATAACGTATAAATTATATATACTTTTAAATAGATATATAATTATAGTTTATAATGTTTCTACACCAAATACACTGATGTCTGCTGTTGATGTTAATGATACATGAATAATATAATGTATGGTAGTGTCGTACTTGTTACACTTGTGTGAAATAGTTGTAATCAATACATAATAGTTATGCAAGTTTTAATATAGTGTTAGGAGTGATGTAATACTGACTGACATTAGTCGGGCCGCTATATAATTGTCCTCAATAGTCACATAAGAATTAGCATTACAGGGAATAACAAATGGTACACCTAACTAAGGTCTAACATACACGTAGTATAAAATCATAAAATATAAACTTCCCAAAGCATAAATTCCTATCGCTAAAGTGGAGTAAACTCTGCAGCTAAAAATACACAGGAAAAATATGGAAAAACCAGGATTACATGATGTTCAACATCAAAAGAAAATGACATGGCCGAGTAAAATTATTATATACTAGATGTGTCAGTACTACTGTGGGTAATCCATAATGTGCAAAATATCCCTGTTAATAAATGTTAGTGTAAGGTGTGGCACAGTGTACGGTGCTTAACCGGAGACTGTAGCTGTAGCAAACTAAACTGGCCACGCTTAAGGTAGCGGTGAAAATGCTACAGGGAAAAATTGAATCATTAATTAATGTTTTCAAGTAAACGAAAGTGAAAAACTTAACTCTTCAAGTAACGTAAAAACCCTGAATGATGTGCAAAGTAATTACAGAGAGAAGGCTCGTTGATGTAGAGCTGCTGCTGTGTGAATAGTTATAACAATATATGTACCTACGTCAATAATAGTACTGCCAGTCAGTAAAGAAATGTAAGGGATGTAGAAACGACAATAAGGAGAACAAATTGACAAGACCTCGCCTGATACAATCTGTGTGGGTTTGTACCCGTGTGGGTAATGTGGTGTAAAGATAACCTAGTAATATGTGAAATATATAAAGTAATAGTCAAAATTGATAATTAATAAATGAGAGGTAAGAAACATCGCTCGCGACTACACATTTAATATTGTGATTGTGTGTAGGCAAAGCTAAGTTTGCCAAACTATCACTAGCCATAAATTAACAATAATGCAAAGTTATTGTGAAAATAAATTGACATCAGCGCGTTGTAAAAACTGACTGGCAGAGAAACTGAGTCTGAATATTATCGACATTGGCGAACAATGTTATGAAGAGATAAGGTTATCTGTGTCAATCATATTTTCTGAGGTCTGTATTAAGACAAGTAGTCTAGTTCTAGTAACTTCTCTGCGGAGGTTTGAATATGTAGTAAGTAGTGATGAATGATACATGGCGAGTTAGTTGTAATATAGGCACTAATGTGAGCAGAATGTAGTTTCAAAAGATATGTGTGATCGTACGTCACGTACATCATTGCAGATGTGTAAAGAGTATAGAGTAACTGCTTGTCATGCATATAGTCCTAGTTAATATGTTAAGTAAGTACACAATCCTATCATCAAGTGTAGTGATCGTGGTACAACAGGAATAACGTAAGTAAATCATCATGTAGTGATGTAATTCATGTATACTAAGTATGCATGCAGTTAGGTTATCATGCAGTTAATACGTAAGGAATTTAATTCAAGGAAAAAATATGTAATTTATGCAACAAATAAGGGTGTTAGTATCTCATGCAAGTTAAATAATGTATGGTAACAATAAGTGAGTAGTATGTATGTTAATACATTAACAATGTCATGCAAGTAATTAATGTATTTCAACATAAGTGCGTAAGAATTCCTTTAAATGAGAATGTAAGTAAATAAAGCAGCAATGATATATGTGTGTAATAATTCCTTTCATTGAGAAAGAAGTCAATAATTGTGAATCAGCAACAAACGTGCGAAATAATTCTTGAATTTGTGGTAGTGTGTAAATGTAATAATTATATAAGCTATGCATGTGGGCAACTTTAAACATAGTTAATTAATACGCTATCGCCTAATGTGAAGAGAGGTACATAGGTTATCTAGGTTCCTTGCGATCCATTAGAGTGTTTATCGTGCAAGACGTCTACAATGGTAAACATGGTACACTTATCAGTTTGTGAGTGACTAGTAGTGGTCAGAACAATATGTAGCTTAAACAAAAAAAAAATCGTATAAACATTTCATCAAGTTAAGTATTTTCAAGTAATGTAAATAACATTGGCTTAGTGTGTTCGTGCTAGACTTCTCCTTAAAAAGAGAACACAGACACCATTTAAAATTCAGAATACATGGTAAATTTTAAAATAAATCAGGTGAGCTGATATAAAAATGTAATGCTATGGAAAGGTATGAATGGAATGACACTACTGTTTCGCGTGTGCGGACCGCAATTTTTGACGGATCATTTGTAGCACAGTATTGTGTCATCATTAACTACAGGTGGTCCTGTGTTTAGTATTGGGCATGGCAATTCTTCACCTGTATTCTAATCCTCTAGCTACTCGTTTAACCTGTGGTCAATATGGACTGTTCTTGCATGGTATTTATAAATATGCTGCGATAGTAATTGTGTCCATGTTCGCAATGCGCAATGGGACCGAGAGTGTAATGTCCTTCACACAATGTAGAATATAACTTTGACTTTTAAATTGTCTGTTACCTAAAGATACTACATCACCTATAGCAATGGCTTTTCTGCTGTTGTATGGCGTGGTATTTAGCATGTCCTCTCTGGACAATTCAATAGCGTCTGTTACACGAGTGTATATTTTCTGAAAAATCAGCTACTAATTACGTTACGTAATCAATCACAAATTATATATTGCTCGTGTACTCTGCTTAGAAGAGTGTAGGTAGTCACTTTTGTCTTGCAAAAATATATAAGAAATTGTGTGTTTCACATGTGGACTTGTGTAAGGAAGGTTTAGTGTGGCAGATACTTGGGGCATCAATTCATCCGTGGGAAACTATATCGGTTGAGCTAATGACTTCAGGAGTTGTATAACTTCCTATTTTTCTTTTCTACCATGCCGTTGCTGCTAGGGTGATTAGCTAGCCTAGTTGATGTACATTGGTTGTATGCTGAAAAGTTTGCAAATTTCGGAGAATTTGATGTTTAAACTCGCTACCATTGTCCGAGAGCAAGTGATGGTGTATTGTATGATTTTAAAAAGAAAACGTCATCCGCAGCGCTTTAGCAACTGTTAGAGCCGTTTTATCCCTTTAGTGGAACCAAAACTGAAAACCTAGAAAAATGATTCAATGGCGACTAACAAGTATTGAGAACCAGCTTCGTTAGTGGGAGTTTTAGCAAGTCAATGGCTATGTTCCCAAGGTCTTTAGGTGGTAGGATAAGGTAGCATAGGGGCAGGTTTACCAAACTGAAACCCTTTGTGTCAGCGCATGACTGAATTTATCTATATGAGTGTCAAAAATATCTCGGCGCATGAATGGCCAAAAGTATTCCAAACGTGCTTGGTGCAAACATTTATCTTTCCTGGGTGACCTGCAAGGCTAGAATCATGTAAAAGGGAAAGAAATCTCGGTATAAGTGTAGACACGGGGACTATCAGCTGTGTAACCTGGCGTTTAGGTCCTGTCCTGTCGTGAGATATGTATCTCGCACCAAAAGGTTGTATTGTACACTAAACTCAAGTAAGTGGGACAGGTAATTTTGGCAATTGTGTATCATCACCTGACTCCAAGTAGTAAATGATGGGGAGCACAGGAAGAATATTTCGCTGTTGGCTCTTCAATGTTGGAATAACGATCTGGTTTTCATGTTTTGGTTAGGGTTCAGTGTTGCGGTTACAAAGTGCAATATTTCGTGATAATGAATCAGCAACCGAAATTGACTTTGCCTAGGCGATACTCAAAATTTGGGTGGAAGTCTAGTATCGTAGGCGCAACGTGCTAATTTGCCTGGAACAGTTCCTTTGAATTGAATAATGTTCTACTAACAGTGTGCATGGTCTGTTTTAACAGAATGTTAGTGTACCATAAATACAGATTTGAAATATTCAAAGACCATACGACGCCAGAGATTCCTTATGGGTGGTTGAATGTTACGCTCTGCTGGATTAGAGTTCTGCTGGCATATAGCTTAATGCATCGCCATTTACCTCTATCATCCTTTTGCTCAGAACAGCACACGGCCTACATCTTGATGATCCGTGAAGAGTGTCAAACTGACGTGTATAATCTGAGGGTAAGCCAAGAGACACTGGGGCATCACACAACATGCTCTAATCTAGAAAATGCTTTCTCTTGTGGAGCTTGTGACCATGAAAAGTTACATCTTTCTTAAGATGATTGATAGGGACTTCAATTCGTGAGTATCCATGACGAAATTGTCTGTAAAAACCACTGAGGCCCAAAAAACTTATGAGGGCTTTGCATGTCTTAGGGGTTGGAAAATTTATCATTGAATCTACCTTAGCGTGGTAGTGTGTAAGCTATGGCATCCAAAACATGACCCAAGAAAGAAATAGTTCTGTCATGAAGGAACTTTTGTTAGTTTAACCTTAAATTAGCATCTTTAAGTTAGAAAGTATCTGTCTAGTGTTCGTAGGTGAGAGTTTGCGTCGGGGTACAAATAATTATGTCGTCAGGAATGCCAAAAAACTGTATCTCCTAGTAATTGAGAGAGGCAGTGTGGAAAACAGTGGATTAAATATGAAAAGCTGTGGTGCACCTGCTATTCCAAATGGTAAGCTTGGTGAAAGCATAATTGCGCTGAGGAGTACTGAAACGCTGTGTAGGTTCCTTCCTTAGATACCTCATCTAATGGGACCTGCAGTATCCACTGACAGAGGGTCCAGTTGTAGAGAACACTTCTCTACTCAGGACCATGTATGGACATCAGATATGTATGCCTGCAATATTGGTAGAGGATACCTGGTACTTGACAAACATCATTGAGGAGCCGATAGTTACGACCGCGCGCCAATCGCCTGGTTTTCTTAGGGATCAAAAAATAATGGAACATTCCATAGGGCTGGTGGAGTTCTTTATATGATTACATCATTCCTCTAACATTTTTGATTTCACATGCCATCAAGTATAGAACTTTGTGAGTGGGTAACCTATATGCTGGAATGTAGATAGGTTGTGTATCAGGTAGCAAAGGGAATCGTGTGTGTTTATAAGGTTTGTGGTACCTAAAGAATCACCTTGTATGGCAATGACCTGTCATGATTTGCGTGTGTAGGACTTGCAATAGTGCTTGCTTTGACTCTGAAAAATTCCATATCCGCTAAGGAAGACGAAGTGCATCCTGTACACACTGTACTGATCAGTGGAAGGGTCTCCAGTTGATAAAATGGGAAACTACTGCAAAGTCGCAATCAGACCCACGGCTCGTTGGGGTGACTACGACATCGGCTAAGTACTCCTGTGTGCAGCTTTGTTGAGTGCACGTGTGACTATTATGAATGTACATTTTAGTAATGCCCCTGGCTGAACACTGCACAAAGCTGTTCATGAAAAGAGTATCACTCGATATCTGATCACTCAAAACATTATAGCTTCGCAATCATCATTCACACCTGCAAGTTTCAGAGGAGATGACCAAAGAGATTCTCGACCATTTAGTGAAACGCCCCCTCTTCACTAAACAGGCCACGGGATGTGTCTCAGAATCTTGCGAAGGACAGAGAACAGTAGGGGTTTTAGAACAGGAATCAGTTTCAGTTTACTCAGGTGAACTTATTACACTGTGAGCTGTCACCGTGCTGATGCCCGCTCGGGCAGCTATTAATTACATTTACGTTAATTTCAGGAGCTTTGCACTATTGCAGAACTAAATGTTAGCACTGTGGGAAGGATTTTTGACTTCGGGTATATATGTCCATAATACCAATCCCGTGTAAGTGCGGACAAACTTCACAATGCATTCAATTCTCGACATTGTGAAAAAACCTATCAGGAGGTCCAGCAGGAATGATATCCCTGTGAAAATATGGAACACAATAGGGTTGCAGGAACGAATTCTCAAATGTTAAAGGGAAGCCATTACTTTACCCAATGACAGGGAATTTCGTGCTATCTAAATCTGTCAGTCGGATTGACGGAGGTTTAAGAATAGGACAGATTTCGTTTCATTACGTAATACATTCAGTGTATCTATGTCCATAATATTTGCTTCCTGCACCGTGTCCATAAAAGCAGTTAATTGCCTGCTTTGTGAAATGACAGGTACAGTGGAAATTCAATATAAGGTAGATGTACCTATAAATACATCATCTAACGTTTATCATCATTTGCAGGAATGTACTACGAAGTTACCCTGTAAATGTTTTGTTCGTGTATGAGCTGTAATGATAGGCTTAACCTTGTCTGGCATGGGTAAAGGAAAATAGTGCTTTACTATGTTAAACTTCTGGGGAAATCCGTATGACATATCATGTGTACGTCACCATGAACTTGAAAAAAGGTGTAACGTCGGGGCGTTGGTGTATTGGCCTTAAACCTTTCCTCCGTGCGGGAGACAATAGCGTGGCGTTGTCTGCGTCTCAAATACGGCATTGGTCAGAGTTATGACTCCAGGAATTGTTGATATACACAATACTTGTTTCTGTTAAGTACGTATCTGTTGTAGTTATTGATCTACAATGTGACAGAGAAATGTCCTGGAACTTTACAAAATACACAAAAATAGCTTTTACACGTGCCGGAATTATAGCTATCATAACGTTGATAAACGTCGCCGTAACCTCGATACGGTGGATGTCGTTGTTATATGCTTTTATGTTTGCCTTATTTTTAGCATTTTCGAAAATCCCCTTCAAGCACACGATTCTCTACTCCTACCTTGTGTTGTAGGAAAAAGTTGTGAGAAGAATGCGGTCTAGCACTTCGCTATAACATGAGGGATAGATGATCATGTTTGTTGTGCACAATGCATTTAAGTGCTCTGACGGAGTCTGTAATGATTTGACTGTACTTAGCCATTGTAAAATTAAATGGTTAAAAACTATGTTAAAATAGCACTTATAATATTTCTTACGTTTAAATTGTCCGTAAATGTGTGTGGTAGATGTGAACGTTCACTGTGGAGACAATAATGTAAGGTAAAAAGATAATGTAACACTTGGGTAATACCTACAACGGTTAACTGCCCAAAAACTGTATAAATTACTTAGCTGTTTGCTACTAGCATAGGTGAATGATTAGGTGAGGCCTGGTAGGGCGAAAAGATGATCAACACACAGGTGGTTTGGGTGCCAGGATGACGGATGTATACAGTCGTGAGGGCGATACATCAAATCCTGTGGTGTAAAAGAGTTCACATAGAAAAATATAACATATTAGACTATACACAAATATGTAAGAATATAATTTATAACGAGAGACAGCTCGTGTAGTGTGCACACGTGCTCGTAAGTGTCCATAGTGTGAGGACTGGTGGCTGGTTAGAGAGTGGTAGTCCGGTGGCTGTGTGTGTGTCAAGGGAGCGGGGCACGTCATGGAGAGGTTTTGCAGGGTGGGGGGTTAGTAAGCGTTAGACGCTCGGAAAATGAAAGGGTGTTAGGGGGGTTGTTGATGTTCCTGTCCGGGGGGGTGAAGGGTGTTGTGTTGCCTTCGTCGCTTGAGGGTTATTAAGTTGATGGTGGGCTGATTATTGGTTTGCTGAGTTGCGGTGGGCCATGGATGAGAGATCTTCGTCTTAGGGGTGGAAGATAATGTAGAGCCGGTTAGAGCTGAGATGTCGTTGCCTCGGGCAGTAGATGGTGGGTTGGAGGAGTTCGACCGTCGACCTCTGACTGCGGCGGAATCTGCTGATATCAAGCAGAGACGAGTGTGTCAGTCTCTCTCACTCTCTGGCTGCTTGTAGACGCGTAGATCTTGTAGGTAGTTGCTGCGGTAGGAGATGGTGTTGATTGTAGTACTTGTAGATTATAGCAGTGCCGGCTGAATTGCTCGTGCGGCTGTAGCAATTTTTGTAGATTCTATGGATTTGTAGATTCTGTTGCGGCTTTGTAGGAGTTGATTGTAGTAGAGAAGTTCCTTGGTAGTCGCTGGCTGGATTGCTGTAGTTTGGCTTGTAGGTACTGCGTGGGGTAGTTAACACTGCGTTATAGTTGTTATACTTAAGACTGATAAAATCAGTCACCACCGCTATGTCACCATTTATAAGTCGGTATATGTAGAGACTTATATGGTAGAGTAAATTGGTACTCCAGCTTTGTACACATTTATTTAGGTTCAGTAAGGAGCGTAGAGATTACAACAGAAGTACAATGAATGTCTTGAGCCAGCCATGGAGGTGTCGGATGGGTGCGAAGTGTGAGCATGAGAGTGTTTGTAGCGTCGATGTCCGAGGTCTTCTCCCCCTCCCGGCTTCCTGTTCCTTTCTATCCTCGGTGAAGTGTGTGTCCTCCTTTGTGATTCTTGAATAATGGGGGATTAACACTGCACAAAGCTGATTCCATCAACAGTCCTTTGGCCTACTTGGATCAAGCGTTTGGAATGTGTACCAAGCTAGACATGGTTCCCACGGACGAAGATAGCCAGGAAAAGATAAACGTATAATTATATATACTTTACAAGGAATATAATATATGTTTATAATGTTTCTAAAAATTAACAATGATTCTTTGATGGTAAGTACATGAAAATATAAATGTACGGTAGTTGTAGTACTTGTTACACTTGTGTGATGAATAGTTGTATAGTCAATAATAAAGTTATGCAGTTAATAAATGTTAGGAAGTGATATACTGACTGACACTCTTCTTCCTATTAATTTCAGCTATCTCGTATTCTTCACTACGGATTCCAACTTGAATTTGATGGAAACGGATCCTCCATTGTGGGGATTCAGGCTTTCACCCACACTTCCACGAGTTCAGTGACAACAGCCTCCCGGTTGCTCTTTGAGTTACATCCGAATGAGTACAACCGACGCAGCACTTCTTCTCCAGTGGGCAATTGGCGGCCGGTGAATTTCTCCAATGGTTGATCAAAGAGGAACAGTTCCGTGCTTTTCCGTGTAGAACACGCCATACTCACTCACTCTGGGAATCAAAAAGAAGAAAAAAAAAATTAGAGATAAAAAAAAAGAAAAAAAAAAAAGAGTACTTTTAACACCGACCGACAGCGAACCGAAAGCTAAAACTGACGTCTCCCTCTCTCCCACTGACGTCTTCTTCTCTCCCACCGGATGTAGCAACCCCCACCGGATGTAACAACTTCCTTCCTCTTGATGGACCCCTAAATATTTTTTGAACTGTGGCAAATTTGGCCAGGAGTATTTTCTAGTCAGGTAGAACAAAATAATCAACATGCCCCAAGAATATTCAAATTTTGAATTTTTCCCCTATGATTTTGGACCACCCTAATATATATATATATATATATATATATATATATATATATATATATATATATATACTATATATATATTACTAAGTATACTATTAAAATATAATATATATATATTATATATATATATATATATATATATATATATATTTTATTTTTACGTCGTAGGCGCCCTATAGCGCCTACAGGCGCCACAAAAAGCGCCTGTAGGCTATTTATTATGTTTTTCCTTGAGGGCTCAATGGGTTGGCCCTGCACATTCTGGAGGGTCATGATGGTTGGCCCTCCGCCCGTTGGTGACGCAGGCTGGATTATTATAGTGACACCTGTGATGTTATAGGTGAAAGTCCGTTTTCTGTGATGGTCAACCCTCAGCTAGGCTCATGGTGCCACCTGTTGTCCCTTCGCCGCACTTGAAGTCGCAGTCGAAAGACCAGGAATGTAGCATGCGGGATGCTTCGGCCATTCGACGATGGATTTACAGTTGCTCCTTGGTGGGATTTGAACTCGGGACCTTTTGCTCACCTCCCAGGCTCTCATCGAACACGTTAAATATGGCCGAAAGAGCTGCCCCCGGCAAGATTCGAACTCGGGACATCGAGCTCACCACTCCAAGACGCTAACCACTCGGCCACCGCCTCCCCAAAATATTTATACTATAAGTTTATATATACTACGAATCGATCGTTGCTGACAGAGCCTCTCGCCAGTCTAGATGCCTTGCTGCCGGCCAAATCTGCCTCAATCATCGTAGTGACATCAGACCACAATAATCGGAAATAACCCAGAATAAAAAACGCACAAAATATGTAAAAATGCAATGTTTATCGATCAGCCGGCAGGAAAGGGGCGTGGCAAAGCACCAGTAGATTTAAATTTTGAAGGGACGCGCAAATTCCTACGCCCGACAAATATGCCTATCGGATGCGTCTGAACCTGCCGAGTTCACACACTAAATATCAAATAATCGAGTTTTTTTACCCGATTCGTGAGATTTCCCCCTTAACTCTGTATACAATGGCTGTGAATCCTACTTCCCCATAAATGAAAGGCATACTCATTTATACATGATTTGGCTTTTGTATAGTATAAGCATAGAGGGAGAAAAAAATAAATGTCAAAACGACACATGACTTCATAGAATCTGTTTTTGGAAGAGATTATATAAAAAATATTCAGTTGATTTTTTCACTATATGACAACCCATGAATGTTCAGTGTCAAGAATGGAAACATTTGAGTGTATCTTTTGAAACAAAAAATAGTTATCTAAAATTTGGTCATGTAAAGTAGATAGGTGAAGTATTTAAAACTCTTGAGGCACTGAGCAAAACAAAGTTTACTTTTCCCCTTTCAGAAATTATAGAAAGATGAAAGTTATAGGGTTGTTTGGTGTTTATCCAAGAATTAATAAAATCCTGCTGAGTTGGACCTCTGGTGAATGACGCAAAAAATGCAAGGTAACGGTCATCAGCATAGTAGTGGATAGGGCACTGACTAAGATCATAAACGAATAACATAATAGAGTGGGTAATAAGACAGAGAAACCCTGTGGAACACCGCTATTTTAAATTTTTAGGAAATTAACAATGACCGTCTAATCAGCAGGGAAAACGATAATTTAAAAGGAAATTTGAGGTAAAGGAACAGAGAGAAAAATAGGAGCCGTTAGAGGGTAGTTTGAAATTGAAAGATTTATGCTAGAAACATAACGGCTGTAGTAAGTACTGAAGTGCTGAACTCTCGCAAAGTGCGCCTACTACTATTTCTACTTCAATTACTACACTACTACTACTACTTATATTACTACTACTACTACTTATGCTGCCACTGCTACTGCTTACTACTGTTACTGCTCTAGTACTGCTATTACTATCACCACTAATAAAGTTAGCACGTGGATATATATCTTATGTATATGTTTATTTTAACCAGTGAAATTCTTCGATTTTGTTTACCTAATTTTTGTGTTACTAATAACTCAGTTGATGAAATTCCTCTTACCCAAACTAAAAAACCCAAAA
Source organism: Chionoecetes opilio (assembly GCA_016584305.1). Taxonomy (NCBI): domain Eukaryota; kingdom Metazoa; phylum Arthropoda; class Malacostraca; order Decapoda; family Majidae; genus Chionoecetes; species Chionoecetes opilio. The sequence continues at coordinate 14,359 of JACEEZ010011314.1, forward strand.
TTTGGTTGGAACCCAGAAGATTTGGGTACTTCTTTTAATTTTACTTTAATATTGGCGCTTGATAATTTTGGGGAACGTGAAACCAGGATTTACAAAGGGACAAAAACCCCATGGACTCTTTTGACGTTCGAAATTCCAATGATCTGAAACTCGAAATCCAGGGGTCGCGGGCAATTTTAACTAAAAGGTTTGGGTCTACGGGTTTTTTTCCCTCCGCGACTAATATTTTTCAAAAATCATTTCGCGAAAAATATGTGCACCGCATCTGATACTAAAAAAAAACGTTCTTTTTGTTCTAGAATTTATGGTGCATGCATTACGATAACGTTTTTAATAGAAATTTTGCAAATTACTCGCCCGAGTAGCAAAGCTTAAAATATTTTTTTCTGATATTGTGGCATTTAAATTGGGCGATGTTCACACTTTTTCCAAAACCTATCGCGTCTGGGAAACGCTTGTCAAAATACAATAAGCAGCTTTGGAAAAACGAAGAAAAAAAATGCCCAAAACGGGGCCCTTTTTGCACAATGTAGTTAAATTTTTGGGGGCGCATGCCCCGGCCGGGGGTAGTAGCGATGAGATTGTGGCGGGAAGATTTAATAAAAAAAAAAATTACGACTTCACGCGTCGACTCATTGCACTTCCAGGCTTTCTAACTGATTGATACACAATAATAACAGGAAAATATGACTGCCTAGGTATAGATAACGTCTAAACATACGTTATTGACTATATAATATCATAGAGTAATATTTATATCGCCTCCTCAACTATAACCTACATGGTTATTTGGTTAAATACATGTTTTACAGAATCAGGCTTCTATACAATATACATATAGAAGAAAATAGTTTTTAATATTATACTTTTGTGTTTTAAGTGCAGTGGAATAAGCCCATATTTTGTTTTCCAGTAGACCAACTTATTATCAAAAAAGTGAGTTAAAACTGCCAGCGACCCCCTGGCATTTCGAGCTCCCGATCTCTCTAATTGTCTGGCAGCAAAGTGATTGGGGCGACTTAGGGGAAAAAAGTAGGGGTTAAGTATAAAAAGATAACTTGCACTTAATAATTTTATAATATATCTGTTCCCTCATGGCTCTAATTTTGCTTATTGTCGTGGTCCAAAATATTTCCAATTTAATATGATTGCTACCTAAACCAGTTAACATGTTTGTGGGACCAGTAAGGTATTAACATTTTCTCCTATTCCCAATTTATCAGGTTAGGAATATGATAAATAGCGGTAGACGTAATATCAAAGTATTTGCAGAAACATGATCTATAAAAATCCGTGAGGTTTGATGAAATCACGCCTAAATTACTTCGGGAATGTTCCAGCCAACTTTTGCTCCCATTAGACATTATTTCTAATGAATCGCTAATGGACAAAAATGTTCCAAGTATGTGGAAGTTAGCTAATGTTACACCGATATCAAGAAAGGGAGGAAAAGTCTCACATATATTTATCGCTCAATTAGTCTAACTTCTGGGATTGTTAAAGTATTTGAGAAAATATTGCAGGATAGAATAATGTCTTATCTTGACGAAAATAATTTGATATTGAACTCCCAGCATGGTTTTCGATATAAGAGATCCTGCTTAACTAACTTACTCGATTTTTTCAATGTCATTTATTCAAACTGGGACGTTAAAATTCCCTCGGATATAATATACCTTGATTTTCAGAAAGCCTTCGCATACAGTTTTGATACACGATACGGTTTTGATATTTCCCCGCGAGTTGTATTATTAACATCCCCCGGATTGCTTAGTGTTGATGATATTTTCAATTAGCATACTACATAGACTTTATAGTCCTTGCCGGAATTCAGCGAAGTCGCAGAAGATCCCAGAGTGACTCACGATGCACTGAGTCAAACGTATTTTTTAGATCAACATAAGCTGCAAGCATCCCCTGTCGAAACTCACGTCGGACACAAAGCGCTAGGAAACGGTCCGTTGTTGACTTAACAGGAGTGAACCCAGACTACTGAGGTCTCTGATGCTTCAGCAGACGACTGCGGATCCATGTCAGCAATAGATGGGGAACATAAGAAAATAAGGAAGTTACAAGAGGCCGTGAGACCTACACGAGGTAGTTTATGTTACTTAACACTACCTACATCCAGAGCTGGGCAGTATTTGAATACATTTGTATTTAAATACGTATTTAAATACATTTTTATATTTATAAATGTATTTATAAATACATTGGTTTTCATGTATTTAATACAGTATTTAAATACTTAAATGAGTATTTAAATACATTGTATTTAAATACATATATTATAGAAATGTAAATATTTTTGTATCAGTTAATTTGGGTATAAATCCGCCCAACTATCTGGCAACCCTGATGTTACAGTGAACCAGCGTTTCCACTTTTATTTTAAGGAAATTTAGGCCTGAGAAGGATATTTCTAAGAAAACGCAAAATCTAAGGAAATCCAAAGGAAATCTAGTTTTTTTCAGACATTTCTAGAAATATGTAAATTAAGTTAAATAGCCAGTTGAGCTGATAATATACATTTTATTTGCCTTTGACAAAATGACCAAAGAACAAATTCTCGGTGCTAATTTCTTATCATATTCATATCTATAGCATCTATCGCAGCAAGGATAATGGGGAATGAGGAGGAGGGAGGTGGAGGGGGGGGGTGCATGGGTGGTGAGTGGCGATGGGCTGGCCGGAGTCGCGGGACAGGGGGGTAGAGCTCTAACAACAAGTTCAGTTCCTGTCCTGCTGTCGGATATACACCGTTCGCGTGTCTGAGATTCTGTTCTCATCAGTCACTAGTATTCAGTGCTTCCTCCAGCCTTTTCTATAGTGTATTTAGGTCCAATAATTTCATATTGTTGAAAGTGCGTGCAACTTTTATGATAATAATGCAACTCGAACATTATGTCACGGAGTAGATTCCATAGTGTCGTAGATGGTTTATATTCTCAAAGGAATGCATACTTATATTTCAAATAAAAGAAAGTTTGGAAATATAGATTTCATAATGTTGTGCCTGTGGAGATTTAATAATTAAATAAGTGAATACTTTCGAAACTTGATGATTTAATTCATGGCATTATAATTTGCGTGTATTTAAAATGTATATATAAATGTATTTCAATACAATTAATGTATTTAGTATTTAGTATTTAAATACATTCGTAAAATGTATTTAGTATTTGGTATTTAAATACATTTCTCCATTGTATTTAGTATTTAGTATTTAAATACATTCAATGCATTTAGTGCCCAGCTCTGCCTACATCCACCACTCTTTCCCAGCCATGAAATTATCTAGCCTCCTTTTAAAGCTCCCTAATGACTCCGCACTAACTATCTGTCTACTGAGTCCATTCCAATCATTTCATCTCCTTTATTGTATCGCTTTATCCTCTTAAAAACTTCTAACAGATCGCCCCTAACACTACGCCTCTCGAGTGAGTGTAAATTTAATAGCTTCAATCTCTTCTCATAACTAAAGCTACGCATCCCATGTATCATTATGGTAATCCTTCTCTGCACTGATTCTAACAAGGCTATATCCATCCTGTAATAAGGAGACCGAAACTAAAACGCATAGTCTAGGTGAGGTCTGACTAGAGCCAAATAAAGCTTTATAATAACCTCAGCATTTCTACTTTTAACATTCCTGGTAATTGTTCCTAACACCCTATTATCTTTATTTCTAGCCTTAATACATTGTTTCCTAGGACGGAGGTCTGAGCTCATCCTCACTCCCAGATCTTCCTCACCTGATTTTTTCAGCGATACATTGCATATGGTGTATCTATTACCATGATTTATTCTACCAACATTAATTACGCTACACTTATCGATATTTAATTCCTTCTGCCACCTACCTACCCACTCATTTAATTTATCAAAGTCTCCCTGCAATATGTTTACATCAGACTGTGATATAATAATGCCAATTACCTTAGTATCATCAGCAAACTTGCTGATAAGACTGCTAATCCCACTATTTAAGTCGTTGTTTATAGATCGAAAATGGAAACCCCATCAATATTTATAAAAAACTTAATGTCCAAACTGATGGGGTTTCCATGGGGTCTTGCTTGGGTCCTTCCTTTGCCAATGCTTTTCTATGTCATCATGAACAAATCTGGCTGTCTGACTGTCCTACCTCTTTTAAACCCTTTCATTATAAACGTTACGTTGATGACACCTTTTTACTTTTTAAGAATGCTGAACATATTCCCTTATTTTTTAAATACCTTAATTCTAAACACCCAAATATTAAGTTCACATATGAAGTTGAAAACCAATTATCATTACCATTTCTAGATATCTTAGTTACCCGTAAAGATAATTATTTTACTACCTCAGTCTACCGAAATCCTACCTTCACAGGACTTGGAACTTAGTATCTATCATTCATCCCTAACCTTTTTAAAAGCAATACTATTAAGACCTTACTACACAGATGTTATAGTTTCTCTTCCAACTGGTTTGCCTTCGATAATGAAATTAAATTCCTTACTATTTTTTTCCAAAATAATGGCTATCCCCTTAACTTGATAGAAAAAACAATTTCTAGTTTCTTAGATGAAAAGTTCAACCCTAAATCGAATCAACCCGAACCTATATTAGACCACAAAATTAATTTTTATATACGTCCTCATGTTAGCGACTAAAAATTTTTTAAATTTTTAATTTTTAATTTAAAAAAAAAAAAAATTTTAATTTTTTAGAAGAAATAGGGAATTATAAAATTAAATTTTTTATTTTAATTATGTTTTAAATTTTTTTTAATAAAAATAAAATTTAAAATAAAAAAAAATCAAATTAATAAAAAATTTTAAATTTTAAAATTATTTTTTTTTAAAATAAAAAATAAATATATAAAAATTTTTTTTAAAACATTGATTTTTTTTTCCCATTTTTTAAATAAAAAAATTTTAAAATTTTTAAAATTTATTTAATTAAATTTTTTTTTAAAATTAATATTTTTTTTTTTAATCATTAATTAAAAAATTAAACAAAAAAAAAAAATTTCTTTTTAAAAATTTTTAAAAAAATTTTTTTATAATATTAGTTTTTAAACATATATTTTAATTAAATTTTTAAAAAATTTTATTTAAATTTTAAAAATTTAAAATTTTTTTTAAAAAAAATAAAAAATTTTAATAAAATTTAAAATTTATAGCAATTTATTTTAAAAATTTAAAAATAAATATATTAGAACAATATTTAAAAATTTTAAAATTTTTTTATATAAAAATAATATTTAAATTAATTTTAAATTTTTTTTTTTTTATAAAATTTTTTTAAAAAAAATAAAAATAAAAAATTTTTTTATATTTTTAAAAGGGATTAAATTAAAAATTTAAAATTAAAATTTAATTTAATTTTTTAAAAATATTTAAAAAAAAAAAATTTAAAATTTTTTACCCCAAAAATAAAAATAAAAAAAATATAAAAAAAAAAAAATAATATTATAAATAATTTTAAATAATATATATATATAAAATATTTTTTTTATATAATAAAAAATATTTTTATTTTTTTTATATATATTTTAATTTAAAATATATATAAAAATTTAATATAAATTATATATATAAATATTTTAATATATAAATATAAAATATATAAATATAAATATAATATATAAAATATATATAAAATATATAAATATATTATATATAAAATTTTATAAATTTATATATATATATATATAAATTTATATATTAATTTTATAATTATATTATATTAAATTTTATATTATATTTTATATTAAAAATAATATATATTAATATATATTAATTAAATTTTTAAAATTTTAAAATTTTAATAATATTTATATATATATTATTTATATATATTAATTATTTATTTAAAATATAATAAATATACTTTTTTATATATATAAAATTTAATTTTTTTTATATATAATTATCTATACATATATAAAATTATATATATAAAATATAATAATTATTATTTATTATTTAAAATTATATAATAATATATTTAAAATTTATATATATTATAAATTTCTTTTTAATTTATATATATATATATTATATTTTTTATTTAATATTTTATTATAATATATAAATTAAATTTTTATATATAAATATAAATTTTTTTATTAATATTAAATATATATATTTAAATATAATTATATTATTTATAATATTATTATTTATTTATATATATATTATTTATATTTATATATAAATTTTTATTTATTTTTTATTTATATATATAATATTATTATATAAATTTATATTTAAATATTATATATATATAAATAATATATATATTTTATAAAATTTTTAACTAATTTATAATAAATTTATTAATTATATATAAAATATTTTTATTTTATATTATATTTATATATATATATATATATATTATTTTATTATATATATTTTTTTTATTTTAAAATATATATATTATATATTATATATAAATTTTTTTAATATAATTTTTTTATAATATATATATATAATTTATAATTTTTTAAAATATAATATATATATTTTATTTTTATATTTTTTTTTTATATAAAAATTTTATATTATATATATATATATATATATATATATATATATATTATTTATATATATATATATAATTTTTTTTTTCATAAATTTTTATTTTAAAAATATATTATTTTATTATATTATAAAATATTATATATTAATATTATTTTTTATATAATTTTTTATTTATATATATTTTTATATATATTTATATTATATATATATTATTATTATATTATATATAAAAATAAAAAAAATATATAATATATATATATTAATATATATATATATTTTATATATAAATTATTATATATTATTATATAATTTTATAAATTTTTATATATTATATTATATTTTATATTAAAATAAATTTTATATTTTTATATAATATATTATATATTTTATTTAATTTTATTAATATATATTATATATATATATAATAATATTTATTATATATATATTATTATAATTTTTTAAAATAATATATATATTATAATAATTTTATTATTATTTATATATATTTATTATATATTATATAATAATTATAATATTAAATTATATATATTTTATATTATATATATATAATCTATTAAAAATTTTTTATAAGATATTTTAAAAAATATTATAAATATATTTATAATATATAAAAATTATTTTTTTTTTTTTTTTTTTTAATTATATATTTTTAATAAAATTTTAAAATATAATATTTATATTTTTTTTTTTTTAGATATTTTTTAATTTTTTAAAAAATTTAAATTAAATTTATTATTAATAATTATAATTTTAATTAAATTTATTATAATTTTTTATGTATAAAAATTTAAAACCAAATTTTTTAAAAAGCCCCCAAAAATTTGAAATAAATATATAAAAAAAAATTTTTATATATATTTTTATTTTATATATATTTTAAAAATATTATATTTTATATATAATTTTTTATTTTTTATATAATTATATTAATATATTTTTTTATTAAAATAATTATTTTATATTTTTTATTTAAAAATATATATTTTTTAATATTATCCCATATAATTTATTTTTTAATATTATATTTTTATTTATTTATATATATATATTATAATATATATTAAATATCAAAAAAATATATATTTAAAAAATATATTTTTAAAATATATATATATAAAAAATTATATATAATATATATTTTAAATTTATTACATAAATATATATATAAATAAAATAAATTTTTTTTATAAAAAATATATATTTTTTTAAAAAATATATATATATAATATAATATTATATATATATATTTTTAAAAATAATTATTATATATAATATAAAAATTATATATTATAAATTATATATAAAAAATTATAAAAATATATATTATATTATATATAATTTATTATTTTAATTTTATATTTTTATTATTATATATATATTTTTATAAATATATATAATTATTTATATATATATTATATAATATATAAAATTTTTTAATTTTATATAATATAATATATAATATATAAAAATAATATATATATATTATTATTTAATATTATAATATAAATATATAAATATATTTTTTCTTTATATATATTTTAAATTTTATTTTAAAAATTATATATATAAATATTAATATATATATATATAATAATTATATAAATTTTTATATAAAAAAAAAATTAAAATTTTATATAAATATATAATAAAAATTTTTTTTTTTATATTTTTTAAAAAAAAAATTTTAATTTTTAAAATTTAAAATTAATTATTTAAACAAAAATATTTATTTTTATTTTTTATATTATATTTAAAAATTTTAAAAAAATTTATTATATTAATTAAATAATGTTAATTTTATTTATAATTTATTTTATTAAAATATTTTTTATTTTAAAAATTTTATTTTATTATTTATTATTAAATTTTTTTTGTATTTATTATTATATATAATTTTTTATTTAAATTTTCTTTTTTATAAAAATTTCTATTATATTTCCAAAAATTATTTTTTCCCTTTTTTTTTGGGGGCCCCCCCTTGGGGGGAAAACCCCTCCCCAACAAACCCCGGGGGAAAATTTTTTTTAAATTATTTTAATAAAATTATTTTTTTTTTTACTTTTTTTTTTTTTAAATATTAAAATTTAAAAAAAAGGGGGGTTCGTTACCTTAAATAAGGATTAAATTTTAATTTTTAAAATTTTTTGAATCTTTTTTATTTTTGCCCCAAAAAGGGGTTTTCAAAGTTTAAAAACAAAAAAAGGGGGAATACCAATCTCGCAATAAAAAACCCAGGTTTTAAATTTTTTAATTTTAAAAAAAATAAAATTATTTTTTAAATTTTTAATTAGGGATGGGAAAAAGGGGTGAGTAAAAGGGGGTGGGGGAAATTTGGGTTTGGGGTGATGGTGAGTGAATGGGTGGGGGGGATGGGTGATGGGTGAGGGAATAGGGGGGGTTTGTGGGTAATGGGTGAGTGAAGGGGTTTTTGTGGTTGGGGAATGGGTGGGGAATGGGGGGGGTGGGGGGAATGGGAAGTGAGGGGTGGGGAGTTTTGCATGAGTGAATGGGTTGGGGGTGATGTAAAGGGGGTTTGGCTTTAATCATACATTTCTAATCCTGATTTCAAGAAATTTTAAAGGGGCATCTGGACGTCTGTGTTTGGTGGCCGAAGGCCCCCCAAAAAAGGTGGGGGGGGCCAAAGGCCCCCCAATACCTCCGCAGGAGCAGCCAAAAAGTCCCCCCAAAGGGGCGGCTTTGCGGCTAGGAAAAATTATTATATATATATATATAGATTTTAAATATATTACACTAAAATTTTATATAATATATATATTATATTATATATATATAATATATTTATATTTTAACTATAATCAATCTTTTAGGGGTAGCCGGGGGGGGCGCACCTCGCCCCCCCTACGACGCCACTCCGGGGGCCCCACGCAGGGTCACTGCAGCCCTTTCCCATACCAAAAACTCCGACAAGAAACATAAACTTCCCCAAGCCACGACCTGTGGGCCCCCCCTTGGGGCTTCCTCCACGCCGGATTGTCTCTTACAGATACAACCCAAGGGGAAGGATTGGTTTTTCAGGTAGCGTGCCACATGCCCAAAAGGCCAAAAGTTGGCGTTGCGGGATATGCAGGAAATAGGCCCGTTTTAGTCTAAGGTTTGCAATCCTGATTACACTAATTTTCAACACAACCCCAATTTGTTAACATTTTTAAAATTTTTTCCCCTTTTTTAAGTCCTTTTTTCCTTTTTTTGGGTAAAGGGTTTTTTTTGGTTTTGCCCCCGTTTTTTTACCCCCGCTAAGCGAGTCCATAGCCCCATGGGCTATGCCAATCCGCCGTAAAGACTCTTCCCCGGACCCGCCGTCTTTTTGACTGCGTTCCCAAAAATATAAAAAACTTTCCAAAATTTCCAATTTTCCTCGCCGCACCAGAACAATGTACTGCTTCTCTAGTAAGTCTCCAAACCCCGGGGACCTTGGTCTAATCGGGGAGACCTCAAGTCCCAAAAACTTTGCTTCTCGTGCAGGGCCTCGAAGCCCCTACCAGGACCTCCAGCGACTCAGCAAAGATTACGCATCATCGGCAAACACAAATCAGTGACTTTGTTGCCGAGGATGCTCCACACACTTTGAAATTTCAACCTTTTTCCCAAATACCCAGTCCTACAAGGTTGAAAAATGATGGGGGAAGGAGCACCCTTGCTCATCCGTATAAAAAGGGAAAAAATGGAAACCTGCCCCACACTTTTTTTCCCCTTCATCCCAGAATTCAGCCGGTTATCAAAAACCCAAAATCCCTTGCGGAATCCGCGAATTGCGAAAATTCCAAAGTGACTCCGATGCAATGAGTCAAAAGCCTATATATTTAAAATAAAAATTAATATAAATATATATATTAATTAAATTATATATTAATATAATTAATAAAATTTATACATATATATACAATATTATAATATAATCAATAAATAATAAATATAATATATAATATTTAAATTTAAATTTTAAAATTTATATATATATATAATAAATTATATATATTATACGTATATATAAAAAAAAAAAAAAGGGAAAAAAAAAAAAAAAAAAAATAAAAAAAAAACAAAAAAAAAATAAAAAAAAAAAAAAAAAAAATTTTAAAAAAAAAAAAAAGGTTATATAAATTTTTTATATTTTATATATATTAATATTATAAATATATATATAAAATATATATGTAGTATATATAAAAATTTTTTATGTTAATAATTTTATATATATATATAATAAAATTTTTATATATATATATAATATTTATTTATTTAATTATTATATTATAATTTATTTAATATTTTTATATTATATTAAAAATTAAATTTTTTAAATTTTATTTATAAATTTTTATTTCTATTATATTATATATTATAATATTTATTTATATATTTTATTTTATATTATTAATATATATATATATATTTTATAAAAATTTATAAATAATGTTTTATTTATATTATATATATATATATATTTTACATTTATATACTTATATATACATAATTTATTTTACATATATAATATTAATATATTATATAGATATATAATAGAAAATAACATTTTTATATATATAATATAAATATACATTACAATAAAAATTATAACATATAATATACATATACATATATAATATAATAGATAATTATATAATATATACATAAAACATTTTATAACATAACATAAATCTACATATATATAAAATATAACATATATATTACATAACATATATAACATATTTATAATATACATATAATAAAATATATATAATATATAATATAAATATATTATTTTAATATATTATATAAAAAATAATTATATGTACCTACATATATATATAATAATTATATATAGGGATTATATATATAAATAAATTATATATATATTTTATATAAAAATATATATAATATTATATATATATAAAAATTATTATAAAATATATATATATATATATTATATATATATATATATATTATATAAAATATATATTAAATAAAATATATAATATATATTATATATATAATATATATATAATAATTATATATATATTATATATATATATATATCAAAATATTTTTTATATTAATAATATAGGAGTAGCCCATAGTAAAATTTATACAATAGGAGTGGGGAGGCGGTAGCGGAGTGGTTAGCGTCTCCGACTGGCGTTCTCGGTGACCCGAGTTCGATCCCCGAAGAAAACCAAAACCTTTCTGCATCGTCGAGTGGCCTAATAACACCCACATGCCCTGCCCATCAACTCTACCTTCGATTGCGTGTGCATCGGAGGACACAGGGGGGCTGCATGAGCCTCTAATCACAGGCGTCACTATAAGAATCCTGCCTGCGCCACCACGGGCGAGGACCAACCATCACAGCCCTCACGTGAACCTCCAGAGCCTACCATCCGAGCCCTGGGTCACCACTGCCTACAGGCGCTATAGGTACAAATGTAAAAAAAAAAAAAAAAAAAAAAAAAGCCGTGTGTCTGTCTGTCTGTTTTGCGTAGCCGAAACTGTAATTTCGATTTTGTTGAGAGTAGCTCAAAAAATCGCAAATAAATCGTAGGTGGTAAGCGGCTTGGTCCCATGTCGATTGAATCATTTTGAAGGGGGGGTTTGGACTAAAAACACTTTAGGAGTATTAGATTACAAGGTAAACTCTGCTGTAAGGTATTGCCGCATTCCACAAACTCAGTAGACCAATGGACGTTTGTGTGCGTGTGTGAGTGTGTGTGTTGGAATCACACGGAACACAAAGGTTTGGAATCACACAGAACTTGGTTTACCCAGAGGCACTTTGACCAGTGACCAACGACAGCAACAACACGATTGTTGTTTGCAATCACATGTTGTCTAATATATACTACTACTATAAACATCAATACATGGGTCCGAAGGGCCCACAAGCGCTTGTAATATACTATAGGTCTAGCCGTGTGTCTGTCTGTCTGTCTGTTTTGGGTAGCCGCAAAGTACAAATACGGCTTGTCCTATAGTATATACAAGTGCTTGTGGGCCCTTCGGACACATGTATTGATGTTTGTAGTAGTAGTATATTTTAAACAACAATGTGAGTGCAAACTCCAATCATGTTGTTGCTGTCGTTGGTCACTGGTCAAAGTGCCTCGGGGTAGACCACCTACCACCACCGTAGCCTGCCTCACCCCAGCCCCACGCTTGTCCCACCCCAGCCCCACGCCTGTCCTGCAAGCACACACACGCACGCACGCACGCACGCACGCACGCACGCACGCACGCACGCACGCACGCACACACGCACGCACGCACGCACGCACCGCACGCACGCACACGCACACAAACGATAAGTCCATGAGTCTACGAAATTAGTGAAATGCGGCAAAACGTTACCGCAGAGTTCCTTCCTGTAATCTAATCTCTGAAGTGTTTTTAGCCCAAAACTCCCCTTCAAAATTATTCAATCGACATAGGACCAAGCCGTTTACCACCTACGATTTATTTGCGATTTCTTGAGCCTACTCTCATCAAAATTGAATTTACAGTTTCGGCTACCCAAAACAGACAGACAGACAGACAGACACACACACACACACACACACACACACACACACACACACACACACACACACACACACACACACATAGACACACGGCTACTCCTATAGTATATTAGACAAGTGCTTGTTGGCCCTTCGGACCCATGTATTGATGTTTGTAGTAATTGTATATATTAGACAACATGTGATTGCAACTCCAATCGTGCTGTTGCTGTCGTTGGTCACTGGTCAAAGTGCATCGGGGTAGACCACGTTCCGTGTGATTCCAACCCTTTGTATTCCGTGTGATTCCAACACACACACTCACACACGCACACAAACGGTAAGTCCAATACTCTACTGCGTTTGTGGAATGCGGCAAGACGTTACAGCAAAGTTTTATCCTGTAATATAGTACTCCGAAAACGGTTTTTAGCCCAAAACTCCCCTTCAAAATGATTTAATCGATATGGGACCAAGCCGCTTACCACCTACGATTTATTTCCGATTTTTTGAGCCTACTCTCATCAAAATTGAATTTACAGTTTCGGCTACTCAAAACAGACAGACAGACAGACAGACAGACAGCTACTCCTATAGTATATTAGATTTTATATATATATATATATATATATATATATATATATATATATATATATATATATATATATATATATATATATATATATATATATATATATATATATAATATACTATAGGAGTAGCCGTGTGTCTCTGTGTGTGTGTGTGTGTCTGTCTGTCTGTTATGGGTAACCGAAACTGTAAATTCAATTTTGATGAGAGTAGGCTCAAAAAATCGCTAATAAATCGTAGGTAGTAAACGGCTTGGTCCCACGTCGATTGAATTATTTTGAAGGGGGGTTTTGGGCTAAAAAGTCTTTTCAGAGATTAGATTACAGGAATGGACTCTGCGGTAACATCTTGCCGCATTTCACTAATTCCGTAGACTCATGGACTTACCGTGTGTGTGTGTGTGTGTGTGTGTGTGTGTGCGTGCGTGCGTGCGTGCGTGCGTGCGTGCGTGCGTGCGTGCGTGCGTGCGTGCGTGCGTGCGTGCGTGCGTGCGTGCGTGCGTGCGTGCGTGCGTGCGTGCGTGCGTGCGTGCGTGCGTGCGTGCGTACGTGCGTGCGTGCGTGCGTGCGTGGGTGGGTGGGTGGGTGGGTGGGTGGGGGGTGGGTGTGTGTGTGTGTGTGTGTGTGTGTGTGTGTGTGTGTGTGTGTGTGTGTGTGTGCGTGCTTGCAGGACAGGCGTGGGGCTGGGGTGAGACAGGCGTGGGACTGGGGTGAGGCAGGCTACGGTGAAAACGGGGTAGGTGGTCTACCCCGAGGCACTTTGACCAGTCACCAACGACAGCAACAAGACGATTGGAGTTTGCACTCACATTGTTGTTTAAAATATACTACTACTAAAAACATCAATACATGTGTCCGAAGGGCCCACAAACACTTGTAATATACTATAGGAGTTGCCGTGTGTCTGTGTGTGTGTGTATGTGCACTGTAATGTGTAGGTATATATTAGGCAACACTCGGTATGGCAAGCACCCTTGACCCCGTCTATAAATAGGGTTGACCCGCGTGTCCCCGCGCTACTCACCCACTCCTCACTCGCTCAGTTAGTCACTCATAGTTCACGTTTAACGGCCTCGTCTCGTGGGCGGCCCACGTGTGGCCGCCCACCACTTTTAGCCCATGGCTACATCTCTGTACTGCTGCTGTTCCTGCCCAATATACATCTTCTGTCTTCAAACAACAAAGGTGACTACTAATTATACCCATACGTACTTTAAGGGAGACACACTCGGTAAGACATACACAGACCTTTGAATCCTCGCCTTGCCTCCTTGCCTCGCCGCTCGACCAAGCTATCACGCCCGCCAATACTCTCTCATCCATGTTCCTGTCACACCACACTCTACTCATCTATTTTCAAGTACAATGTACCACGTCCCGATACAGAATGGTAGCAGCGGTGTACATGTGTGTCTGTTTTGGGTAGCCGAAACTGTAAATTCAATATTGATGAGAGTAGGCTAAAAAAAATCGCAAATAAATTGTAGGTGGTAAGCGGCTTGGTCCCATGTCGATTGAATAATTTTGAAGGGGGGTTTTGTGCTAAAAACACTTTTAGGAATAACGTCTTCCCACATTCCACAAACTCGGTAGACTTAATTTTTGTGTGCGTGTGTGAGTGTGTGTGTTGGAATCATACGAAACACAAAGGGTTGGAATCACACGGAACGTGGTCTACCCCAAGGCACTTTGACCAGTGACCAACGACAGCAACAACACGATTGGAGTTTGCAATCACATGTTGTTGTTGTCTTATATATACTACTACTATAGTCTATCCGTTGTTGGAAGGCGGAAAAGGTTCCCTCCTTCCCTCCTCCCCCTAAACTACTCCCCCGTCTCATCTACTTCTAAAGCTGAACTCTTCGCTCAAACATTTGCTAAAAATTCCACTCTGGCTGATGAAGGGCTTGTTCCTCCTTCTCCTCCACCCTCTGACTATATTATGCCTGTCATTAAGATCCTTCGGAATGATGTTTTCTTTGCCCTTTCTGGCCTAGATCCTCGGAAGGCTTACGGTCCTGACGGAGTCCCTCCTATTGTTCTCAAAAACTGTGCTTCTGTGCTTGCACCTTGCCTGGTCAAACTTTTCCGTCTTTGTCTATCTACTTCCACCTTTCCTTCTTGCTGGAAGTTTGCTCACATCCAACCTGTTCCTAAGAAGGTTGACCGTTCTAATCCTTCAAACTACCGTCCTATAGCTTTGACTTCATGCCTTTCTAAAGTTTTTGAATCTATACTTAATAAGAAGATTCTTAAGCATCTATCTGCTCACAATCTTCTATCTGATCGTCAGTACGGTTTCCGTAAAGGGCGATCTACTGGCGATCTTCTAGCTTTCCTAACTGAATCTTGGTCATCCTCCTTTAGGGGTTTCGGTGAAACTTTTGCTGTTGCCCTTGACATATCAAAAGCTTTTGATAGAGTCTGGCACAAATCTTTAATTTCCAAACTACCCTCATTCGGTTTCTATCCTTCTCTCTGTACCTTCATTTCAAGTTTCCTTTCAAACCGTTCTATTGCAGCTACTGTAGACGGACATTGTTCTTTTCCTAAATCTATCTATAGTGGTGTTCCCCAGGGTTCTGTCCTATCACCCACTCTCTTTCTATTATTCATTAATGATCTTCTAAGTCTAACTCAAAGCCCTATCCACTCCTACGCTGATGATTCTACCCTGCATTTTTCAACGTCGTTTATTAGACGTCCAACTCAACAGGAACTAAGTGACTCACGGAGAGATGCCACCGAGCGCTTAACTTCTGATCTTTCTATAATTTCTGATTGGGGCAAAGCAAACCTTGTTTTGTTCAATGCCTCAAAAACCCAATTTCTTCACCTATCTACTCGACAAAACCTACCAGATAACTATCCCCTCTTCTTCAATGACACTCAACTGTCTCCTTCTTCTACAATGAACATTCTAGGACTATCCTTTACTAAAAATCTGAACTGGAAATCTCACATCTCATCTCTTGCTAAAACAGCTTCTAAGAAGTTAGGTGTGCTGTGGCGTCTGCGTCCTTTTTTTTCTCCCTCCCAATTGCTTGCTCTCTACAGGGGCCTTATCCGCCCATGTATGGAGTATGTTTCACATGTTTGGGGAGGATCCACTCATACAGCTCTCCTAATCAGGGTTGAGTCAAAAGCTTTTCGTCTCATCAACTCCTCTCCTCTGACTGACTGTCTGTCTTCAATCTTTAAATCACCGCCGCAATGTTGCTTCTCTTGCTCTCTTCTACCGTTATTTTCATGCTCACTGCTCTTCTGAACTTGCTAACTGCATACCTCCCCCACTCCTGCGGCCTCGCTGCACAAGATTTTCTACTCATTCTCATCCTTATTCTGTCCATCTTCCTAATGCAAGAGTTAATCAGTATCTTTACTCTTTCATCCCTTTCACTGGTAAACTCTGGAACTCTCTTCCTGTTTCTATTTTTCCACTTTCCTATGACTTAAATCTTTTCAAAAGAAGAGTAACAAGACACCTCCCGAACTAAATTGGCCTACCCTTCTGTTTTTATGTTATTCTCTTACTGTCTTCTTTATAGGGACTGGCAACTAAGCGGGCTTTGTGTTACCCATTTTTGTTGTGCCCTTGGCCAGTTCCTTATGATTAAAAAAAAAAAAAAAAAAAACACACACACTGAGATTGGCTGGTAGGACGGTGGGCGGTATTTCTTTTTGGAGATAAGTAAGGAGAGGGTGGGAGGAGAGATCCTCTAATCCTCTCTCTCTCTCTCTAACTACCATTGTCACTCATTTCGATGTACTTGTTTTATCATCAGCCAATACTCTGTATACCGAGATAAGACTGTTATCCTGAAACAGTCTTTTTCACAAATGTTAATTGTGAATAAAAGTATTGAATCTGAATCTGAATCTGAATCTGATCTGAATCTGAATCTCTCTCTCTCTCTCTCTCTCTCTCTCTCTCTCTCTCTCTCTCTCTCTCTCTCTCTCTCTCTCTCTCTCTCTCTCTCTCTCTCTCTCTCTCTCTCTCTCTCTCTCTCTCTCTCTCTCTCTCTCTCTCTCTCAAGTATTGAGCATCCTTACCTCCTCCTGCAAATTTTGACTCACGGTGATTGTGTCCTTTCAATATAATATACGACTGATCACCAACCTGTACATACCTGCTCGACCTTTATATGCCTCATCAATAGCGATCCTTCCTTCACCAACCAGCCTTTATCACCCACCCTAACCCTCGCCACCACCAACATGACCTCCGGCTAAACACCTGTACCAGTTGGCCTGCTCAAGATTAGTGATCTGACCTAGCCTTAGAACCACACCCTTCTTCCTCCTCCTTCTCCTCTTCCCTCTCCTGAATATATATATATGTGTGTGTGTGTGTGTGTGTGTGTGTGTGTGTGTGTGTGTGTGTGTGTGTGTGTGTGTGTGTGTGTGTGTGTGTGTGTGTGTGTGTGTGTGTGTGTGTGTGTGTGTGTGTGTGCGCGCGCGCTCACCCTTACTGATGAGAAATAATAAATGGCAAAGTGATTCGTAGGACGCATTACACGCGAGAGGATTAATGACCTGACCTTGAAATTATTGACACATTTTTTTTGTTTGTTGTGTGTGTGTGTGTTTATGCCAGTACGTAACAGAGTCGGTGCCACAGGTGCACGAAGATAAAGAAAACGTTGTGAAGATGAAAGAAGCCATATTATCATGGTATGAGGCTATTGATGAGGAATGTAAAGGTGGAGCAGGTATGTACAGGTTGGTGATCAGTCGTATGTTATATTGAAAGGAGACAATCACCGTGAGTCAAGATTTGCAAGAGGAGGTAAGGATGCTCAATACTTGAGAGAGAGAGAGAGAGAGAGAGAGAGAGAGAGAGAGAGAGAGAGAGAGAGAGAGAGAGAGAGAGAGAGAGAGAGAGAGAGAGAGAGAGAGAGGGGGGGGGGGGTGCGGTAAGTGTGGGAGGTGTGGGAGTGAGGTGAGGACGCGTGGTGAAGGTGTTCCCCAGAGATTACCTGATGAATGAGTCTGACCTGTGACCAGACAGGTTTTTGTTTGTCTCATCTTTCAACTCAAAAATTGAATCGAAATATTTAATATATTGCTTATAACGGGACCGTGAATGTTTTGATGACTTGTTGAAAGAAGTACGCACATTATTTCACTTGTTACTGATTAAATGTAGGCTGAGAGAGCGAGAGAGAGAGAGAGAGAGAGAGAGAGAGAGAGAGAGAGAGAGAGAGAGAGAGAGAGAGAGAGAGAGAGAGAGAGAGAGAGAGAGAGAGAGAGAGAGAGAGAGAGAGAAGAGATTCAGATTAAATACTTTTATTCACAACTAGCCGCAAAGCCGCCCTCCGGGCGAACTTTTTGGCTAGCTCCTGCGGAGGGCTATTGGTGGGCCTTCGGCCCACCACCTGTGTTTGGTGGGCCTTTGGCCCACCAAACACAGACTCTCCAGATAGCCCCTTCTAACTTTCCTGAAATCAAGGATGTAGAAATGTATGTATTAACGCCAACCCATCACACCCCACCCATTCACTCACCCATCACCCCACACCCATTACCCATCACCCCACCCATTCACTCACCCATTACCCATCACCCTACATCAAGGTTTCCTCAATTCTCGCAACCCACTTTTTTTTTCACAATTCTCGCTAATAGGCTGCTAAAAAAAATTAAAAAAAAAAAAAAAAGTGATCGGATTATCTCATAAATGGGCTTAAAACCTTCCCCTGCTCGAGCCGGTTCCAAAACTGTGCCATATGAGGGGATTCCGTCACAGGGGGCGGCACCTGGAGCGGACACACACACACACAGACACACACACTTTCGCTTATATTATTATAGATTACCCATCACCCTACATCAAGGTTTCCTCAATTCCAATGATCTGAAACTCGAGAAATGCCAGTGGTCGCTGGCAGTTTTAACTCAAAGGTTGGTCTACTGTGTTTTGGCTCCGCGACTAATATTTTTCATAAATTAATTTCGCGATAAACATTGATGCACCGCATCTGAATACCAAAAAATATAGTTCTTCTGTTGTTCTACTAATTATATGGATGACATGCATTACGATGGAACGTTCTATAATAGCAATTTAATGCAAATTACTCGCCTCGAGTAGCAAAGCTTAATATATTTTTTACATGTATATTGTGACATGTAAAATTTGGGTGATGTTCACACTGTTTTCTAAGACAGTACTGCTGCGTCTGGCAAACGCTTGTCAAAATACAATAAGCAATGCCTTGGAAAAACGAAGAATAAAGAATGCCGAAATCGGCTTGTTGCTGCGACAACGTAGGTTATAATTGTGGAGGCGACACGCCGCGGCAGGAAGTGGTGGGCGGGGAGATTGTGGCGGGGAGATTGAATCAAAACATTGCCACTTCACGCGTCGACTCATTGCACTTCCAGGCTTTCTATCTGATTGATATACAATAATAACAGGAAAATATGACTGCCTAGGTATAGATAACTTCTAAACATATGTTATTGACTATATAATATCATAGAGTAACATTTACCTCGCCTCCTCAACTATAACCTACTTGGTTATTTGGTTATATACAATGTTTTACAGAATCAGGCTTCTATACAATATACATATAGAAGAAAATCGTTCTTAATATTATATTTGTGTGTTTTAAGTGCAGTGGAATAAGCCCATATTTTTCTTTCAAGTTGACCAACTTTTCACCAAATTGTGAGTTAAAACTGCCAGCGACCACTGGCATTTCGGAGTTGCAGTTCTCTCTAATTCTCGCAACCCACTTTTTTTTTCACAATTCTCGCTAATAGGCTGCTAAAAAAAAAAAAAAAAAAAAAAAAGTGATCAGATCATCTCATAAATGGGCTTAAAACCTTCCCCTGCTCAAGCCGGTTCCAAAAATGTGCCATATGAGGGGACTCCGCCACAGGGGGCGGCACCTGGAGCGGACACACACACACACACACACACTTTCGCTTATATTATTATAGATTAACATTTGTGAAAAAGACTGTTTCAAGATAATAGTCTTATCTCGGTATGCAGAGTATTGGCTGATGATAAAACAAGTACATCGATATGAGTGACAATGGTAGTTAGAGAGAGATAGAGTGAGGATTAGCAGCAGTCTCCCCTCCCACCCTCTCCTTACTTATCTCCAAAAAGAAATACCACCCACCGTCCTACCAGCCAATCTCAGTGTGTAGGGGGAGGAGGGAAGGAGGGAACCTTTTCCGCCTTCCAACAACGGATAAACTATACAAACATCAATACATGGGTCCGAAGGGCCCACAAGCACTTGTATATTTAATATATATATATATATATACATATATATATATATATATATATATATATATATATATATATATATATATATATATATATATATACAATAAAAGCCTTATAACTCGGCACTGTATAACTCGGAATTTGATATAACTCGGCATGGCAAAGACGTTTTTTTTTTTTTTTTTTTTTTTTTTTTTTACACCTATGCCTATAGCAGTGTAGGCAGTGAGCTCCATGGGTGGGATGGTAGGCCCTGGAGGGTCACTCGAGGGCTGTGATGGTTGGCCCTCGCCCGTGGTGGCGCAGGCAGGATTCTTATAGTGACGCCTGTAATTAGAGGCTCATGCCGCCCCCCTGTGTCCTTCCATGCACTCGCAGTCGAAGGTAGAGTTAATGGACAGGGCATAGTGTTGCAGTAATTAAGTGTTCAAGTGATGTAAAATTAGGTTGTACAGGTACAGTACACTCGATACAATATAGTATAGAGTTGTGATTATAAAGTGATTAAAGTGATACCAGTGTTAAAATGCGACTGAGTCCCCCTAACATCTTCTACATGTTACAACAAGGCTCCCCTCTCCTTGGATTACATGCCTGCTGCTACCCATTCACTGGTAAGTGTAGTTTTTATGCTTTTACAGTACTGTATTTTTTTTTTTTTTTTTTTTTTTTTTTTTTTTTTTTTTTTACCCATATCAGAGGAGGACATTGCATAACTCGGCACATTGAATAACTCGGCAAGGGCCAGAGCCCCTATCGTGCCGAGTTATAAGGCTTTTACTGTATATATATATATTAATATATATATATATATATATATATATATATATATATATATATATATATATATATATATATATATATATATATGTGGGTCCGAAGGGCCCACAAGCACTTGTATATTTACTATATATATATATATATATATATATATATATATATATATAGTAAATATACAAGTGCTTGTGGGCCCTTCGGACCCATATATATATATATATATATATATATTTATTTTTATTATTAATGTTGGTAGAAAAAATCCTGGTAATAGGTACACTATACGTAATGCATCACTGAAAAGATCAGAAGGTGAGAAAGATTTGGGAGTGCGGGAAAGCTCAGAACTCCGTCCTAGGAAACAATGTATTAAAGCTAGAAATCGAGCTAATAGGGTGTTAGAATTCATTACCAGGAGTGTTAAAAAGTAGAAGTGCTGAGGTTATTCTATTCGGCTCTAGTCAGACCTCACCTAGACTATGCGGTACAGTTTTGGTGTCCGTATTACAGGATGGATTCGTTAGAATCCATCTAGAAGGCTTCCGATGGAAGCCTTGTTAAAATCAGTACAGATAAGGATGACCAAAATGATACAGGGGATGCATAACTTTAGTTATGAGAGAAGATTGAAGCTTAAAATGTACACTCACTCGAGAGGCGTAGAGTAAGGGGCGATCTGATATAAGTTTTTAAGTGGTTAAAGGGATACAATAAATGAGATGCAGGAAAAGTTTTTACGGCTAGTAAGTAGGTTAGAACAAGAAATAACGAATTCAAGCTGGAAAAGGGAGTCCATAGGGAGTTTTAAAAGGAGGCTAGACAATTTCATGGATGGGGATGAAAGGTGGAAGTAGATAGTATTTTGTAACAGGAACTACCACATGTAGGTCTCGCGGCTTCTTGTAGCTTCCTTATTTTCTTATGTTCTTATATGTTGCCATGATTGAAAAATTTTAAATAAAAAAAATCGCTCATTTATCCCTCTTTCAAGTGTAAAAATTTCATTAAAATCGGTGAAAATGGCTACGGAGTAATATCGAAAAAGTAAACAAAAACGGGAATTGAGACATCGTCAAGAAAGCGCAGACAACTACTTCCCCTTCTCCAAGCCTATGCTCGGGGAGAAGTTGTTCTCTGTGATCCTATTTAGTCGGCTGAAAATATGATTTGACCCTAAAAAATTGCTACAAAATGTTTCTCAACGGAATTTTGTAGTATCAGGCGTGCTTAATAACATACCATAAGTCCACCACAATTTGACCACTGAAAATGTGTTTTTTTCCAGATGGCGTCCAAGATGGCCGCCAAATCCTTAAAATACTCTAGCTTCTTCAATATTCATCCTTGACAATTAATTTTAGTGCCTAACCCCATGTTTTGGTGATCTAGGAATCCAATTAGCATATTTAAATTATAGTGAAGTGATAACATAATTGTGAAATACAAGATGGCGGACCAATATGGCCGCCAAACTATGAAAATGTTCATATCTCCTTCATTATTTATCTTAGACGAAAAATTTTGGTGTCTAACCTCATGTTTTGGGGATCTATAAATCCATTTAGCTTGTTCAAATCCCAGTGGCTGTTTACGTCTTGTCTATGTGTGTAGAGTGGCAAACGAAAGAAATTGTGGTAAGGTGCTTATTATTGTATCAAATTCTTAAGTGGGCCAAGCATGTTTTATATGTATATCTGCTGTGTAATGTTTATTGGTTGTATTTTAAGCATTGAATGGGACTCATGGAGACATTATTTACTGACTATTTATTATTGACCTTCTGTTTTCCATCTTTTTCAGGCCTGCCCATCGTAAACCAAGAGACTTGCCCCATCTGCCGTGAAGACTTAGGAGATGATTCAGATGTGGTTGAAGTTCGTCAGAAGGGAGCTGATAGAATCAACAGTGCGAGTGTGCAAAGAGGGGATGATGTAGTCGTTTCAGCTGGTGAAAAAGTACATTAAAAATGTCGAAAGCGGTACATCAATCCAAAAGGCATTGAAAGCAAAAAATGAAAGAAAGATGAACCACCAAAGAGAAGTGCCAGAATATCATCTGGTTCTTTCAACAGCCAAACGGATTGCCTTTTATGTGGGACTACGGTAACACCAGGAAGTGCAGGCATTAGTTATGTAAGGACTGATACGTTCGTGAAGACCATTCTTGAGTGTTGTGACATGGTACAGCAGATTTGTGAATTATTTGGCTGAATTGTGACTTTGATGATAGAAGCATGAAACTTGGTACACAGTTAGGGCACGCCTATGGGAAGATATTTGGCTATAGGCCCATTGGCGATTTGCCCTGTGACGCAATTGGTGGTCATTTTCCAAGATGGCCGCCATCCGCTGTTATAATCCCTCTGAAATGTTAGCTAAGCTCCATTGTAGTGATAGGAGAACTGATTTATTGGTATTATGTTCATCTTATCAATAGTTTATATAAGTCAACTATGGTTGATAATGCCCTATATCCTTATTTGATTATCATAAAGCACTATCTGTGTAATTTTAGTAGGGGCGTTATAAGAAAAATTGGTGTAACATATCGTAGTTTTGGCTTTCAGGTGTGTAACAGTGTAACGATGGAGAAAATCTACAAGGTGGTGGACCCTGTACAGCCTGGTACATCAACACATTGTCTAACAACAGACTGGAGCAAGTGTATTCTGTGCCAGGAAGAAACATCGGAGGTGCTTCAATGTCCAGCTGAGTCCAGACGTGGCATACACGGAGCTGGTTATAAGACAATTGCTGACCTTCTTGTGGCTTTCAGTAGGATTGGTTGTTTACCACGAACTCTAAATCTATCACGCCTTGATGACGGTGAGGGCATTGAGGCAACACTACAGCATTACAAAGCCAAGTGGCACGACCCATGTCGACTTCGGTATAACAAAACAAAACTACAGCATGCAGAGAATAAGAAGAGACCCATAGAAGATGATGCAGATGACTATAAGAAGTTCACCCGTCAAAGTTTGGGAAAGACAAGTATTTCCATTGGAACATGCTTCTTCTGTGGCAAACTTGCACCAGCTGGAGGGTCATTGTGCAAAGCATCAACATTCGGGGTTGATGCCCGTGTCCGACAATGTGCCTTCATATTGCAGGACAGACAAGTACTTGCCAAATTGAGTTAAGGAGACCTAGTTGCACAAGATGTCCAATACCATGTACAGTGCCTGGTCTCATTATACAATAGAGCAAGAGAAACAAGAACATCTGAAGAGTCTGATGTGGACACCGTGAACCATGGCATTGCATTTGCTGAACTGGTATCCTATATTGAAGATGCCCGTAACGATGCTGTAGTTGCACCCGTCTTCAAACTCAAAGACCAGGTGAACCTGTACAGCATTAGACCTAAGTTACTTGGGATTGAGGTAGTAAGACGCATCCACTCCACAAAGCTCAAAGACAGAATGTTGGGCTATTTTCCAGATTTGGCAGCTCATAAGCAAGGCAGAGATGTGGTCCTCATTGCCAAATATGATGTTGGATCTGCATTGATCAACGCATGCGAGCCTAATGCTGACATTGACGCTGTTCATCTTGCCAGGGCTGCCTGCCAACATAGTGAGGAGAGACTTCTCAAAATGAAAAACCAATTCAGTAGTTCATTTGAACCCAGATGTCAGGAAGATTCTGTGCCAGTTTCTCTTGTGGCATTAGTTGGTATGGTGCTGAATGGACCAAACATCAAAGCACAGTCAAGTTCCTCAGCAGTGCCACAACCAGTTCTCACCATTTCGCAGCTACTGATGCACAAAAGTTTGGTAAGGCATCGGGAAAATCGGACTACAAGTACATTAGTATAACCAGGCACAGCCAGGAACGGGAAACACCTTTGCCTATCTACCTAGAAACTGGCAGGAGTTCCTACGCATCAGTGACAATAAGACTGAGTTGTTCTCCTTCTTGGCAAAGAATGTTGCAGGCATGGACACTGACAAACAGGTCATCACCACACACCATACTGATGTACTTTGCATAAATCGCCAAGATGTTTTGGGTCTAGCTCCATGCATCCATGAAGAGGCCGACACTCACATTATGCTCCACCTAAAAGATGCTGTTCGGCAAGAGCATAACAAAGTGTCAATACGCACAGTTGACACAGACGTTGTAGTTCTGGCCATAAATTCAGCCCAGCGCCTCGACATCTCTGAACTGTGGATTGCCTTTGGTGCTGGAAAGAGCTTCAAATTCATCGCCGCTCATGAAATAGCCAGAACACTTGGTCCTGATCGGTGTGTTGCATTGCCAATGTTCCATACCTTCACTGGGTGCGACACGATGTCCTGTTTTGGAGGCAGGGGCAAGAGGACCGCATGGGCCACATGAAACACATATGGAAATGTCACCCCAGCATTCTGTACCTTGGCTGCTAGACCAAGCCCACAGTCAATAGAAGAATGGCTGGAGCCACTGGAACGATTTGTGGTCCTGTTATATGATCGTATCAGTAGTCAGGAGTGTGTCAACAAGGCAAGGAAGGAACTGTTCACCTAGAAAGGCAGAGCAATAGATGGTCTCCCTCCTACACAGGCTGCACTCATCTAGCACATCAAGAGGGCTGCCTACCAGGCTGGTCACTGCTGGGCACAGATGATCATCTCAGTTCCAGAGCTTCCATCTCCACGTGAATGGGGGTGGAACAAGGTCCAGGATGGCTACGAAATATGCTGGACAACCCTACCAGAAGCCACGAAAGCGTGTAGGGAACTCATACGTTGTGGTTGCAAGAAGGGCTGCAGAGGACACTGCAATTGTCGGAACGCTGCTCTGCAGTGCACTGCACTTTGTGTCTGCGGTGGACTTTGCACTGACTGATTTCCTAGAAAGACTACATTTGGAATTATCTACCATACTAGACTTATATAAACTATTGATATGATGTACATAATACCAATAAATCAGTTCTACTATCACTACAATAGAGTTTAGCTAACATTTCAGAGGGGCTATAACAGCTGATGGCGGCCATTTAGGAAAATGGCCGCTAATTGCGTCACAGGGCAAATCGCCGATGGCCCTACAGCCAAATATATTCCCATAGGCATGCCCTAACTGTGTACGAAGTTTCATACTTCTATCATTAAAATCACAATGTATTCACATATCTGCAGTACTAACAGTCGTTCACATGAATGGGCCTTCACTGTGAAAGGCAGGATTGAATATTTTGGGTGTGATTACGAGCAAGCGCGAGGCGCTCGTGAGTCCTCGGTGGATACGGAATTTTTCTCACTTAGCGGCCGGCCCGGTCCGGCCCGACCCGACCCGACCCGACCCAGTCTGGCCCGGCCCGACCCGACCCGACTCGACCCGACCGTCACGCTTTTCAGGAGCTTATATCTTTGGAATCCCGCTTCCGATTGACAAGCGGTCTTCGCCATCTGATTCATTCCTTTTTGTGCTTGACATGTTTTGTCTCACGTGAGGGGTCAGCATGGCGCGTGGCGCGTGCCGCGTGAGGGGTGTCAGACAACGTTATCTTGCTATAGCTGAGAAACGGCTGTACCGACTAAGTTGAAATTTGGTGTGTGGTTTGAGACCACATACCTAGCAATGTCACACAGGTCAAACTCCGGGTGACGCCGCACGTGCGCACGTGCGGCGGGTTTCTACGGGCTCGCTCGTCCCTCGCCGATTAAGGCGTTTTACAGGTCTACATGCTGCAGACTGTGTTTACCATCACTCGTGCAGTGGTAATTTTTGGTCTGGGCTTCGAAAACTACTACAGTTCTAAATTGTCCCAGAGGCAAAGCGCAGAAAGCCTGGCCGGCCTAAAAATGAAGATCAGGAGCAAGCATTCATGAATGTTTGCTCTTACCTTGAGAATAATGATGTAGAACAGTTGACAATTTCACATTTACGAGATAAAATGAAGGAAGTTCTGACCGATGCAGATTCAGAACCATTTGGAAAACAGTACCTTAAAGGAAAGTTGGAAGAACAGTATGGGGACAATGTTAATTTTACTGAAGGGGAAGGCCTCCATGACGTAGTGACAATGAGGGAAAAGACATCACAGATATTAAGATATTATTTCAACATCCAAGCAAAGGACGAAGAATCACAGAAACAGGCGCTCATTGAAACAGCGGCGTGACTCATTAAAAGTAATATTAAGACCCATGTACCATCTCATGCAAATCAGTATCCAAGTGCAAAGTCCCTCAACCTTGAATTTGCCCTTTCGTTTGTTCTTGACACTCGGCAGACATTGTTGAATGGTCTTTTCGTGGGTAAGAAGACAAGACGAAAGGTTGCAGGAATAGGACACGCAATTGTCCAGGCAGTTCGACCACTTGCCGTTGTAGCTCCCTTACAAGTTGGCCTTGCAGTGCAGGCACATAATTTGTATTGGTCACAATTCCTCGTGGATACCCTTCATAAAATGGGATTTAGTTCTCCCTATAAAGAAGTCTTGCGTTTTGAAAAGAACGCAGCAGATTCACTTGCTCCAGATATGTTAGCGGATGACATTGATTTGCTGGACATGGTACTTCTTTTCACCTGAGACAATGTTGACCACAACATCCTTACAATGGATGGCAGGGGGGCCTTCCATGGAATGGGGATCATTGCAGCACTTACCCCAGGGCGGAAGAAGATAAGATAAGATACTTTGATCCTATCTAGACACTTTGCAATTACCAACTACAAGGTTATTGACTATACAAAGCGCCACCACGCCAGGACGAACTTGGTGGACTCGAACCGCTGACCGAATGCAGGGACTCTACACACGGGCCGAGCGCTCTACCAACCAGGCCACCCTGGCGGGTCAGGGCGGAAGAAGGATCGTGTCATTCCAAGGAGAAATATTACAAACCTTGATTTTTCAGAGAAAAGTATAATTCCATTAATTGAACATCCCTTTGCTAAATATGTGCGCCAAACCATAGTTTTCCAACAACTCCCAACCTTGG
This sequence comes from Chionoecetes opilio, assembly GCA_016584305.1. Taxonomy (NCBI): domain Eukaryota; kingdom Metazoa; phylum Arthropoda; class Malacostraca; order Decapoda; family Majidae; genus Chionoecetes; species Chionoecetes opilio. Next base: position 42,981 of record JACEEZ010011314.1, read on the forward strand.
ACAAATGTGATACGACAATTGATGTACTGTGGGAGCTCTCATTAAACTTCAAACAGGAAACCCCTGGATGGCAGGGAATGATGCAAATCATCAAGGATTAGAACACCCAGGTCAATCATCAATTGTGTTCTTGCCTATTATTAACCTGTATTCTGGGGACAAGACATGTATTCTGTCCACGCTGGATTTTATTTGCAATCTTGCTATCAAACACCATGTTCCGCTCATTATTACGTTTGATCAGGCCCTGTGTAACACCCAAAATAGGTCGGATTTTTCATTTGTATTGGTGTCGGATGTGGGAGTGTAAGCGATGTAAACAGGGAGTGACCGGAGAGTAAGCGACGTGGACACTAGACAGCGTGGGTAGTGACACGACCAAAAGGAACCGGTGTGAGGCTGTACCAGAGGCAACACCAGTGTTTGTGAATGCGTTTGGTTATGGATACACCCAGCAGATACTTATTTGGATTTGTAAACACCTAGAGAACGCCAGAAACTGTAAGTAGACTCGGTGTGTACCTTGTGACTGTGAAATATGAATTTGTGGTGTGAACCTTCGTGGTCTAGTTAACAGAAATGATGAGTGCTTTACGGAATCTGTGTAACGTGATGAGATTATTATGGGAATTGAGTTGATTCAGGTATATTTTGTATTTGTGGTTAAGAATGGTTGATTTCGTTAAACGTGGTTCTTACATTGCGAATTTTGTTTTTGTCTACAGTTGAACCGTTTCTTCAATAAACCAATACCAAGAAAATGCGTGTCAATGTCTGGCGACGTAACACCACAAGTACACCAAGACATACCCCTTACACTACGTGTGTAACAGTTCAAAGTTCTGTGTGCTAGTCTTGAGTTATCTGGAAGATGATTGCTACGCAGGAGAAGGTATGTGACACTGAGGACAACGATGACACCGTAGCTGATGCCAAGAGGAAGCGTGGATATGCCACGGGATTTCTCACCAGGCAGATAAACATAATTGACAAGCTGACTGGTGATATCAGGAACATAACTCAGGTCAAGGAAAGAATGGATGCCTTCTCGGAGTAAATAGACAAGTTTGAACTAGCTCACACTGAGCTCGTAAGCTTAATGACGGACGATTATCAGGCACATAGAGACATGTCTGACCCTGGTTTGGAGGCAGAGAACAAAGCTCTAGAGGAAGAAATTAAGGAGCTGTCGAAGAAGCAGCAGCTGGAAATTCAAAACCGCCAGCTAGCTCTGCAGAAGGAGAAGCAGCTATTTGCGTTGGAGAGAGCAAAGATAGAGAGTGAACTGATGCTTTACTACCGATATTACTACTAGATATTCCGAATGTACTACTAAACGAATACTGTAAATGTGATGATAACATAGAACTATGTACAGTTAAAATTACATTCGACAACACTTCCTACATCATATCATCTCTATACCGTCCCCAATGTAAATACAATAATATCAATGAGTTTAATGCCATCATGGATAACCTATAGCGCATTTTCGTGACGTTCACCGCCCTGGTTCAGTCCAGTCCGGACCGGGTCAGGGTGGACTGATGGTCGCGAAAATACATCGAGACTAGCCCCGTCCCATTCGTCGTTCCTATTGGCTGGGGGATCGAGTGGGCGGTACTGAACTGAACTGTGGAGGCGGCAGGCGTCCTTCTTGTCAATATCCTTTTTGTCGTCCACCTTTTAACCTGTGCTTAAGACTTTTCAACTACCACGCCTGTGATACTTTAGTCTTATGGTCGGCCATCATGGTGTTTCATGTCTTATCAGCAGCACGAGAAGCTCCTGGTCGCCTTCCCCGCTGACTGTAGTGCGCATGCGCCAGTTCTCCCCACACTAGCCCAACCTGGTCCTGCTATCTGGCTCAGCCCGGCCCAGTCCGTTCCAGCCCGGTCTAAACTGCCTCGCAAAAACAGTGGCCGCCCGGGACTAGCCCAGTCCAGACCGGGCCAGAGCGGCCGCGAAAATGCGCTTTTATTGTCACAAAGCCCCTTCATTAATAACCGAACCATTATTTCCGGTGACTTCAACATGAATTTATTGGAACACGAATCACACTCACCTACTAACAATTTCCTAGTCACAATGCAGTCCTTCAATTATTTCCCCCATATATCCCGCCCAACAAGATTTCCTGACAGTAACTCCACAGCCTCACCGTCCCTTCTGGACCACATATGGACAAATTTTACAGTACCCTCTACCTCCGGCATTCTTCACTTTCCCCTAAGCGACCACCTCCCCGTGTTTCTAAACATCCCAATTCTAGGGAAGCCTTGTACGAAACACAAAATATCCTTTAGGCTAAAAAACTATCAAAATCGTTCAAAATTTAAAACTAAGATCACAGACATTAATTGGAATCTCATACTAATCAGTAATGATACAGATGTAAATTGTAATATTTTTTTAGACAAGGTATACTCTCAGACCTTTCTGGGCGAGAAATATCCCTCAAAAACTCACCCCAAACTACCTGGCGTGTTACTTCCTTATCTTTTTAAATGCCTTATCAAAGGTCACTTGATAGCAGAAGGGAAACACACACACACACACACACACACACACACACACACAACACACACACACACACACACACACACACACACACACAAACAAACACACACACATATCTCAGTCGGACGAACGGATAAGGAGAGAGAGAGAGAGAGAGAGAGAGAGAGAGAGAGAGAGAGAGAGAGAGAGAGAGAGAGAGAGAGAGAGAGAGAGAGAGAGAGAGAGAGAGAGAGAGGAGAGAGAGAGAGAGAGAGAGAGAGAGAGAGAGAAGAGAGAGAGAGAGAGAGAGAGAGAAAAGAGAGAGAGAGAGAGAGAGAGAGAGAGAGAGAGAGAGGAAGGCTGCTTAAACACTTGGGATCTTATTTAGAGCTGCCCACGGGAGTCATATATGAAAATCCATTAAGTCATTTATACACCACAATTTTCTCCCAATAAGAAAATAATACGTCCTAATTTAACAATCTGCCTCATTTTCCCACGCGTCATGTCACAATCTTCCTCATCTTCTAAGTGGTCCATCCACATCAAGTGACCNTATTTTTCCCGTAAAATATACAGTTGTGGTGTGGGTGGTGGTTTCAGAGCCTGGCCAATCAGACGCGCGCATGAGAAAATCTTATCAGACCTCCTCCGTAAATGTTTCTGTTTTCTTTAATTCTCATCCAATTCAACATTCATTACATGCGCACGACATGCAAAGGATGCTGTATTTAATTAGGAGTAGGTTCAACACGTTGATCGGATATATACAACAACTCAACAGGTAAGAAGTCACAAATATTAATATTCTCAGCGACATCTGGAACAATTTTTCCACTCCCTCCAATCTTTCAATGCGTCCGAACCTTTGTTAAGACTTGTGGCTAGCACGATAAAACTTGTAATTTGGCCATAATACACTAAAATAATAAACAATCTCTTTAGTAATAGTTATAATTACTTTAAAAATGCAATGTAAACTGGTACATTTGTCATAACTTACACAGGAAATGTCACCCAAAAAATGTACATAATGGATATACGAACACCTCCACAGTCCTCCAGAGAGGCGAGGTGAGGTGCTCTGAGGTGCTCTCAGGGTTCCTCATGCGTTCCCCGATTTCTGCAGCTGGCGGCCCTCTACGCATGGCTGTAGCTCCGAAACTAACCACAGGATTTTCTTGAAAATAACCTCATTGTGATTCCCACACAAAGTTACCCTGAAGGTTTTGATCCATACCCTTATCTAACCTAACCTAACCTAACCTAACGTTTTTCTAACCTAACCTAACCTATAGCGGTCTGCCGAAAAGGGCGAACGCCTGGAGATTTGAGGCAGGAGCAGAAAAGAGAAAAGAGGAGAAGAGAAAAAAAGGGAAGAGAAAGAAGGAAAGAAATGGAAAAAGAAAGGAAAGGGAAGGGAAAGGAAGAAAAGAGAAGAGAGGAAAAGTGATAAATGTAAATGATAAATTGTTGCTGTCTTCCATGATGGCAACATGATGTACCATGATTCCGTACGTCTTCGAATTACAGTTGGTAATTTTTTTAAGGTTGTGAGAGCGAGGTCTGTCTGGCTCTCCCAGTGAATGTACGATACATTTTCCTTCGGCTCCGTCTGTAGAAGCGTCTGGCAGCGCTACAATCGTATTTGTGATGGCAAGCAGGGGCGGAGCTTAAATAAGTATAATTTTACTTCCAAGGGGACGCACAAAATACGCCTATATATATCTATATATATATATCATAGACCACTGTAGATATAATGGTCTGTGATATATATATATTTATTTATTTATAATAAATATATTTTATTATTTATTTTTGCAAAGGGGGGGGCCATGGCCGCATGGCCCCCCCCCCCCCTCGGTACGCCACTGACCACAACATCCTTACTATGGATGGCAGGGGGGCCGACCATGGAATGGGGATCATTGCAGCACTTACCCAGGGCGGAAGAAGAATCGTGTCATTCCAAGGAGAAATATTACAAACCTTGATTTTTCAGAGAAAAGTATAATTCCAATAATTGAACATCCCTTTGCTAAACATGTGCGCCAAACCATAGTGTTCGAACAATCCCAGCCTTGGACAAATGTGATAGGACAATTGATGTACTGTGGGAGCTCTCATTAAACTTCAAACAGGAAACCCCTGGATGGCAGGGAATGATGCATATCATTCATCAAGGATTAGAACACCCAGGCCAATCATCAATTGTGTTCTTGCCTATTATTAACTTATATTCTGGGGACAAGACATGTATTCTGTCCACGCTGGATTTTATTTGCAATCTTGCTATCAAACACCATGTTCCGCTAATTATTACGTTTGATCAGGCCCTGTGTAACACCCAAAATAGGTCGGATTTTTCATTTGTATTGGTGTCGGGTGTGGGAGTGTAAGCGATGTAAACAGGGAGTGACCGGAGAGTAAGCGACGTGGACACTGGACAGCGTGGGTAGTGACGCGACCAAAAGGAACCGGTGTGAGGCTGTACCAGAGTCAACACCAGTGTTTGTGAATGTGTTTGGTTATGGATACACCCAGCAGATACTTATTTGGATTTGTAAACACCTAGAGAACGCCAGAAACTGTAAGTAGATTCGGTGTGTATCTTGTGCCTGTGAAATATGAATTTGTGGTGTGAACCTTCGTGGTCTAGTTAACAGAAATGATGAGTGCTTTACGGAATCTGTGTAACGTGATGAGATTATTATGGGGACTGAGTTGATTCAAGTATATTTTGTATTTGTGGTTAGGAATGGTTGATTTCGTAAACGTGGTTCTTACATTGTGAATTTTGTTTTTTGTCTACAGTTGAACCGTTTCTGCAATAAAACCAATACCAAGAAACGCGTGTCAATGTCTGGCGACGTAACACCACAAGTACACCAAGACATACCCCTTACACTACGTGTGTAACAGTTCAAAGTTTTGTGTGCTAGTCTTGAGGTATCTGGAAGATGATTGCTACGCAGGAGAAGGTATGTGACACTGAGGACCACGATGGACACCGTAGCTGATGCCAAGAGGAAGCGTGGATATGCCAAGGGATCTCTCACCGGGCAGATAACATCATTGACAAGCTGACTGGTGATATCAGGAACATAACTGAGGTCAAGGAAAGAATGAATGCCCTCTCGGAGTAAATAGACAAGTTTGAGTTAGCTCACACTGAGCTCGTAAGCTTAATGACGGACGATTATCAGGCACATAGAGACATGTCTGACCCTGGTTTGGAGGCAGAGAACAAAGCTCTAGAGGAAGAAATTAAGGAGCTGTCGAAGAAGCAGCAGCTGGAAATTCGAAACCGTCAGCTAGCTCTGCAGAAGGAGAAGCAGCTTTTTGCGTTGGAGAGAGCAAAGATAGAGAGTGAACTGAAGCTTAAGAGGGAGAGATACCGAATGATGGAGGAGTGTAAGAAGTTAAAACAGGAACTTCACTCCTACCAAACCATTGAGCACCAGCTGGACACTGAAGGGTTTGGTCTCACCACACACTTAACTGCACCTATGAATCCACCGGGAAACCTGAGGCTACCAGCAGAGTTCTACAATCCCAAAGTACACCTAGAGAACAACAATAAAAACCCTCAAGAGTATCATGGGAGCCCTCTAATATAACGCCAGAAGAGCCAGAAAGGAAAGCAGCTTCTATCCTTGTTGATATCTTAAACCAGGTGCTGGACGTGTCAAGAATTCATCAGCAATCTCTGGTAGAGTCTCTATAGGAGAGATACCGAATGATGGAGGAGTGTAAGAAGTTAAAGCAGGAACTTCACTCCTACCAAACCATTGAGCACCAGCTGGACACTGAAGGGTTTGGTCCCACCACACATTTAACTGCACCTATGAATACACCGGGAAACCCTGAGGCTACCAGCAGAGTTCTACAATACCAAAGTACACCTAGAGAAGAACAAGAAAAACCCTCAGGAGTATTATGGGAGCACTCTCATATAATGCCAGAAGAGCCAGAAAGGAAAGCAGCTTCTATCCTTGTTGATGCCTTAAACCAGGTGCTGGACATGTCAAGAGCTCATCAGCAATCTCTGGTAGAGTCTCTACAGGTACCCAGAGGAGAACTTCAGTCATTCAGTGGGGAGGAGCTAGAATATTGGCCATTCATCAGGTCATTCAAGGACACCATAGACAGTTTGTCCATTCCTGCAGCTCAGAAGTTAGCCTGTTTGAGAAGCTACTGCAAAGGAAAAGCAGCACTTGCACTAAGGAGCACCTCCTACAAGAACCCTGAGGAAGGCTACAAAAGAGCATTAAAGATTCTTGAGGAAAGATTTGGAGACCCTTACAATATCACTTGTGAGTGGGTCAGGAAGGTCACCATCAGACCAAATGTAGAGGGAGCAGCTGATCTTCGAGATTATGCTGATGAATTGAACTGTTGCCTGGAGTCTCTCAAAGAGATGAACTCTCTCAGCCAGCTAGGAAGTGGAGACAACATGCTCAAGATAGTGGAGAAGTTACCCTATTACCTCCAGACTCGATGGGTGAAGGCCAACTATGAGATTCGCTCATCGGGTTTATCAAGCCTTGTTGAGATTCAGAAGTGGCCACACCAGAAAAACTTGGAGATATCTGAATTAGAGGTGGATCAAGTGTACCTACTGATAGGGCATGATTGAAAAGACCTTTTGTTGCCAGATAAAGTTGGAAGGGAAAGGAAGAGAAGGAAACTGGGCTAGCTGACGAGGTGTAGGCGGATCGCTGCCTCGTGTGCTCGCTCATGGCATAGGAGATGTGAGACGGAAGCTAACTGGGAGCTTGTGTGGGTTATCTTTATGTTTACTTTATATAAATATGTATTGTGTACCTGATATTAGTGGTGTATTTTAGTATGTGTACTGCAACTTGTACTTTAGGTTTGTATTTCACAGGTGTTACATGTTTGTGAGTAAGTGCACCTACTGGAATAGGTGCATTGCGGCCGGGATGTAACACCCAAAATAGGTCGGATTTTTCATTTGTATTGGTGTCGGGTGTGGGAGTGTAAGCGATGTAAACAGGGAGTGACCGGAGAGTAAGCGACGTGGACACTGGACAGCGTGGGTAGTGACGCGACCAAAAGGAACCGGTGTGAGGCTGTACCAGAGGCAACACCAGTGTTTGTGAATGCGTTTGATTATGGATACACCCAGCAGATACTTATTTGGATTTGTAAACACCTAGAGAACGCCAGAAACTGCAAGTAGATTCGGTGTGTACCTTGTGATTGTGAAATATGAATTTGTGGTGTGAACCTTCGTGGTCTAGTAAACAGAAATGATGAGTGCTTTACGGAATCTGTGTAACGTGATGAGATTATTATGGGGACTGAGTTGATTCAGGTATATTTTGTATTTGTGGTTAAGAATGGTTGATTTCGTTAAACGTGGTTCTTACATTGTGAATTTTGTTTTTGTCTACAGTTGAACCGTTTCTTCAATAAACCAATACCAAGAAAACGCGTGTCATTGTCTGGCGACGTAACACCACAAGTACACCAAGACATACCCCTTACACTACGTGTGTAACACCCTGTATTGGAAAGCTGCAGAGATCATCATGGATGCACCACAGAGTAGCCACTTGAAGAACATTGTGTTGATGCTTGGATGTTTTCACACGTTCATGAGCCTACTTGGTGCAGTAGGTACACTGATGGAAGGCACGGGACTCAGGAACATAATGGAGGTTGTTTATGGTGGAAATGCCGTCCAGTTATAATTATGATGATTAGAAAATCAGTGCAAAGAACTTTCCGTGGACATCTGCTGGTGGACAGATGTCTCAATCACCTTATTATTTCGGATCTGCTGGTGGAAAACCCACACGAGTCTTGGTAGATCAGGCGGGTGAAACATACTCATCCTTGGTGGCAAAAGAAACAACTTTGGAAAGTGCTGTAGCATCAGATATGTTGATCCAAATCAAGGAAAAGATTGACACACAAAGAAGGCAGAAATTAGCACTAGGTCAAAACCAGTGAGCTGTGGATAAACTATCAGAGAATGTTGCAGACTGACCCGAGCGGTAATAAAAAGCGGATCGCACAGGATCTTGGAAAAATGCACTTGCGCACAGTGTCAGACTGCCTGCCAATATTTCCCGGGCTGCTCAAATATCTGAAATCTGCATATTTCTATATCCAAGAAATGTGCCAACTCAAGACCAGACATCCTGATCTATATGTCAAATTTTCCAGGGGTTTTCATGTGATCCACCGCAGCAACAACTCTGGGCAGGCCCTAGCTCTGACCTTGTCATCGAGCAGACATGATGCGGTCCTTGAAGAGTAATGGAGGCTTAAATCATGGAAGTGGAATGACCGAAGAAATGCGCGGCGTTGTGGACCATGTCCACAACCCAAACACATCTGAGTACAACAACGCCATGCAGGAATTCAATGACCTCACATACATGACCAGCGAGCAACACGAGAATCAACAAAAGCAAGGATGAAACGCGATCACTCTGACCTGGATAAGGTCAAGAAAAACTTTCCACTTGCACGCCATTCTCTCCAAAACCATCTATGAGAAACATTGTTACTGGTGTAGTCGCCAAAGAGGATGTGGGAAAATACATAACCTTGAGACAGTTGGGAGCGAGATCGTTGAAAAAATGGTGAGAAACCTGTTTTGGGGATCTCATTCAACAATTTTTGTTATCACTTCACTATAATTTAAATATGCTAATTTGGGTTCCTAGATCACCAAAGCACGGGGTTAATTAAGCACCAAAATTACTTGTCTAGGATGAATATTGAAGAAGTTAGAGTATTTTAAGGATTTGGCGGCCATCTTGGACACCATCTTGAAAAAAAAAACATTTTAGGGGTCAAATTGTGGTAGACTTTTGGTATGTTATTAAGCACACCTGATACTACAAAATTCCGTTGAGAAACCTTTTTGTAGCAATTTGTTGGGGGTAAGGTGACTTTTTTTCATAAATGCAGCCGACTAATCAATCTTGGAGTAATATTTGACATTCACATGACACTCTAGACTCCTAGAAAATCGTACCGACGGAGGGGAATGGGGAAGGAATTTCTCCTCATTCTACTGGCTTAGCCTTGCTATCTATGCTATTTCCCCTGTTTTTTCTCGTCGTGTTCGTGCTCTTTGACGGCTTCATTATGCTCTTGAACATGTAAATACGAGCGAACAGAAACTACTTGAGATTGGTAGGAGAATATAGGCTATATACTAGCGGCATATTGCTGTTGTCACTGTATTGTGGAATGGTGCTGTCCCAACCCTGCCAGCCGCATATATACCCCGGACATAGTTGTTACAAAGTCTTATATGCCACTGCCAGTGAACTCAATATAAGAGAGTAATCGATTTGTTTTCGCGAGAAAAAATTCTGGCGTGCAAGCTGCATGGCAGCCAACAACATGATGTCTCAAAGTGGATAGATTTAAGGGCTAACATATAAAAGTATAACTCTAAGGAAATACTTGACTACGGTAATCAGAGGTGGGCTGCCTCTCTTACCTTGAAAGGACGAGTACAAGCTAAGTTAAATACAGCTTACGAGTTATAGGATTAAAGAAATTGTGTGGAATGTATGCCTCTATGCCAAAGACAATCATTGCCGTTAGGCACTCTACAGAAAGAGATGATATGGAAGCAATAGTTATGCCATGGAAAATAAAAGCATTATCTCCTTCAAGTCCTTCCACTTGGCTGAGGCCTAATGCCAGAAGTACTTCCGCTTAAGTAAGATGAAGAAAAGTACATGTGGCCTTTCTGGAGGACCCAAAATGCGTCCGTCTCGCGTATTACGTCACGGGGAGTCGATAGACGACAGACGTCAAACTCGACTCTATATTAAACCAGTGTCCTCCTCGGGACACACTCATTGTCTTGGGCGACTTCAATGCACTCCTGGCACTGGGAGAGATGGCTACGAGTTATGTGTTGGTCCCATGGCTCCGGTACCAGAAAATTAACAGTTCTCTGCTCTCAATTTTAAAGGTCCAGAAGGTTGAGAAATGAGGTTCTTGGTATCAGAGACCAGAGTTGCACCGCTGGACATGGTATAGTAATGCCGGAGGAGTAGCTAAGGAGATCGACCACGTTCTCGTAAGTACTCGTTGGAGGATCCTCCAAAAAATGCAGGGTTTACCGGAGTGCTGAGTTTTTTGGAACAGATCACAGATTTGTTGTTACTACACTTAAGCTTCATGTCAAGTCCCGAAGAATCCAAGAGGTAACCATAATGTGTTTCATCTTGAGAAACTAAAGGACTTGACATGGCTCATGATTATGCAGTGGCAGTCTCAAATCGGTTTGATGTGCTCGGTGCCCTCGAGGACCCTGTAGAACTGTCGGATACCTTCAAACGTGAAAATTCTACAGGCTGCCAAGGAGTGTATTGGGGAGCGCCGAGGTCAAGGCGTGGTTTTTTCTTGACGGAGACGCTGGATAAAATCGAGGAGAGTCGTGCTGCCAGGTGGCTGGGAACCAAGACCAGTACAGGGCTCTGTCACGCCGGACTAGAACCCTCCTCTTGGAAAGAGACAAGGAGAGGTATGTCAGGAGCCTCGCTGAGGATGTCGAGGTCCATTTAAACGCTAATGACCTCCGACCCGCGGGACCAAGCCTTGAAGAAGCTCCCTTCCAAGTCTCCATCTCGGGCGAGTGCTATTCGAGCAGCAGGTGGGCGCCTCGTGTCAGACATGGATGGACAGATGGCTCGTTGGGCTGAGTACTTAGGCAGTTGTTCACGGTGGACCCTCCAATTGAGCAGCTTCACACCACTGGGTTACAGGAAGTGGATGCCGATCCTCCCATTGACGAAACCGCACCCTCTCTTGACGAAGTCAGAGAGGCTGTAGCAAAGTTGAGGGATGGAAGGGCAGCTGGTATTTGAATATCAGTGCGGAGCTCCTCAAAGCTGGGGGTAAGGCCATGATCCCCGGGTTGCATGCTGTTCTGACTGCCGTGTGGCAATCAGGTATCATTCTCCTGCCTGGAAAAGGGGGCTGATCGTCCTATCTGGAAAGGGAAAGGGGACCGTCAGGACTGCAACAATTACCGTGGTATTACACTGCTCAGCGTGCCAGACAAGGTGCTTGCCCATCTATTGCTGACACGGATACGCAGTCATCTGTTTAAGCATCAGAGACCTCAGCAGTCTGGGTCACGCCTGGTAAGTCAACAACGAACCGTATCCTAGCGCTTCGTGTCCTGGTGGAGCGCCGACGTGGTTTCGACAGGGGATGCTTGCAGCTTATGTTGATCTCAAGAAGGCGTTTGACTCAGTGCATCGGTGAGTCACTCTGGGATCTTCTGCGACTTCGCAGGATTCTGCAATGACTATTAGTTTGATGACTGGTCTGTACTCTGGGACTGAGAGTGCTGTGAGTGTTGGGGAGGTTATCCCGCTTCTTTCCCGTTAACACAGAAATGAGGCAAGGGTGCGTCCTTGCTCCATCACTTTTCAACACTTGTATGGACTGGGTATTGGGGAAAGTTGTAGATCAAAGCGATTGTGGAGCATCCCTCGGCAACACCAAGATCACTGATCTTGTTTTTGCCGATGATGCAGTAATCTTTGCTGAATCGCTGGAGATCCTGGTGATGGCTCTCGAGGCGCTGCACAAGGAGGCAAAGTCTTTGGGATTTGAGGTCTCCTGGCTTAAGACCAAGGTCCAGGTGTTTGGAGGCTTACTAGATGAAACAGTACAGTCTGTTCATGCGTGCGGCGAGGACATTGAGATCTTTGAAAGTTTTACTTACCTTAGTAGCGCAGTCCATAATGACGGCGGGTTACGTCAAGAAGTCTTACGGAGGATTGGTATAGCCCACGGTGTTATGGACTCGCTCAGCAGGAGTATTTGGCGTTGTCGGTGCCTGTGCAGGAGGACAAAGATCCGGATCTTAAAGTAGCTTGTGATCCCTGTCTTATTGTGATCCCTTTGGTTGTGAGACATGGACACTGAATAGCGACTTGAAGAGACGAATCGATGCCTTTGGTAATAAGTGTCTTCGCAGAATCATGGGGTATCGCTGGGATGATTAAGTGTCAAATCAGCGATTGCACCGTGAGACTGAATCGAGGCCTATTACCTGCATAGTCCGTCAGCGCCAATTTCTGCTATATGGGCATGTGGCACGCTACCCTGAAACCGATCCTTCCCATCGGGTTGTATCTGTAAGAGACAATCCGGCGTGGAGGAGGCCAAGGGGGCGCCCACAAGGCTCGTGGCTGGGGCAAGTTGATGTTTCATGTCAAGAACTGCTTGGTATGAGAAAGGAGCCTGCATGGGGACTCGCGCGTGGTAACCCTCGGGAGTGGCGTCGTAGGGTGTGCGAGGCGACGCGCCCCCCGGCGTATGCCCCCAATGATTGATTGGAGTCGATAGCCAGCCAATGAGAGCGAGAGCGAAAGATCCTGTGTGATATGCATAATCCGATCTGTACTTCTTTCTATCTTACGCTTAGATGGGTCTCGAGGCGGCATCGGGAATATAGGATAGGATGCAGTAATGAAAGTGTGATGAGAGGAGAGAATAGTTTAACAGAATAATCAGAGGAGTGAGAGGTTAGAAAATATGAACATTTTGGACTTGCAGGGATACGGTAGGGTGCTGCATTAGCTGCAGTAGGTAGTGGTAGGTAGAAAAGTGTAAAGCTTGTTCCACATGTTGGTCAGTAAAAGATGATGACAACCAGATCTTTGAAATCCCCTAAGAATATAATTTCTGGCAAAAAAATAAAAAATTTATTAAGTTATGTTCCTCTTTGGAATTTAAATAGTTGAAAGTGTCTGGCTAGGACGATGAAGACTCCTACTCATCAATCTACACTTCTGAGACAATCATCCCCTACAGTGTCATCAACACTTGTAAGTATTCTTACTCGGGTTGACCCCTGTTACCTGTAATAACAATACAGATAAGGGTAACATAAATGGTAAACAGCTTGGGATACGAACAACCAGTAGTATTACAGTACCGTAAAATAATGAACAATTAATACACGTGAGGTGAGCGATAGATTGTGGAACAACATTGAGTCTGTGAACGTAAACAGAGAGACAGAGAGAAACAAAACAAAATTTTAAAGCTGCGTCAGACAAGCCTGGCCTTCGTGATTTTTTCCACGATTCAGCATCTCCTCTTAAAGATCTAGTTCATATCATTACTCAAACCACAACAAACAGAGTTATCAATTAATAACTCCCCAGTATAGAGAATCCAGCCTACATTGACTCCGAGATTCAGCGAAGAGAACAGCGAGGACAAGGACGAGGACGCGTGGAAGAAGAGGTTATCAAGAGAACACAGGACGGGAGCTGCTATCGTGTGTACGGAAGAGGCCCCGACTTCTTACGAGGTCATCACAACGCCCCAGCCGACACCTGCTTCCCCCCACTCTTGCTGATCTGGCTTTTGCACTGGCATCTCTTGGAGGAACGCTTCAGCTGAACGGACAAGAATACTGCCGTGCTGACACTGCAGTATAGAAGTGAGTACAACACCCTTAGCTGACATTTACATGATATATATATATATATTCAAGTACGCCACTTGTTTTACAACAGTAGATAATGGTAAATGGAGTTACTTTTTGTGTAATATATCTGTCAGTTATTTTTGTAGTTGTATTTCTTTTCTTTGCACTGTTAAATAGTTTATAGTACTTCACTATACATGTTCGCTTCTTATATCACTCATATATGTACATTCATCTTTTTTTAATTGCCTTAAAAGCACAAGAGATGGGTAATAGCACTTTATCTTGGTTAAAGTTTCACTTATAATTAATGGACGAAACAAATCAGACTAAGTCAGAAAAAGAGCGTGAATTACTCACCGAAAAATTTCTTAGACTTTGTAAAGGACGGAAAGTCTTAGCATCTGACGCAGCAAATAGTGACTGTGAGGAAGAATTAGTTAAACATTTACCAGAGGAGGATATTCGTAAATTAAGAAGTGGAAGTCACCACCTACGAGTCTCTCCTGAGTTAACTCAGTCACTTACTCAACTAACTTGGACTACTAACACAATGTCTCCCACTAACACTCCCGGTGCAGGTCCTTCTGTCACCCCTGCCCAGACTCTTCCTCAGGCCGCTGGAGCTATTAAAATATTGCCCACAAGTACAGCTATTCGCGAATTTTCGGGTACTGATCCAAGCTATACTGCCAGGGAATATATTAGTCTTTGTGAAGATGTAATGAAAAACTCCTTTGTATGTGATGAAGGGGATCAAATATCTTTCATCCGTTCACGCCTACAGGCTGGCTCACGAGCTTCACATTTAATGCAAGCCAGCGCTTTTACCAAGCCACAACAAGTACAAAATTATTAGGCTTTGCGGTCAAACTTCTTGGAAACATTTGGGGAAAATGAAAAACACAGCTTGGTCAAAGGTGTTAATTTAGCGGTAGAACTATTGCACGGTAGCGCTGCCTCAAAGGATCTTTTTGATGGTCAGGTAGACGCAAACAGAATATCTGCTAATTTCGTTCAGTACTTAAAAGACAATGGGTGGACTCACGGAGACACCATGCAATTACCCGATGTATGCAAGTTTCTGGAGTTTTTTGTGTACATGATGTTGCTAAAAGGGAAATGTCGGAGGAGCAGTTTATCATTAAACTACACACACAATGAAGAACTCCACGATTTTGTTCTTAAATTAAAAACTAAAGTGGAGGAGAAGGATAGTGATGTGCGTATTTCAGCCTCTAATGTCGCTATGACGTTAACCACAATTGATGAGGTGGCTCCTGACTCATCCTATGCGGCCGTGACTGCGTCAGGAAAACCGACCTTCACTTGCACATACTGCCAGCGTGAAGGACACACCACTAGCAGGTGTTTTAATCGGGTCAAGGATCAGCGTAAAGCCAAGAGAAAGAATAATTATCGTGACGCCAGTGGTCCTGTAAATGCTCAGTTTACCAATAAACATTATTATCAAGATGAGACACCTCCACCGCGAAGGCAGATGCGACCTAACAACACAAAACTATACAACCCTAATCCCTCTTCCCCTCGTGGCGCGACAGGAAACAATCCATATTGTTCAATCCATGAAAGCACCACCCATTTCACTGATGACTGCTTAACGCTTGTCAAAATGAAAGACAACTTTTCCCGAGGCCGTGGAAAAACGGTCATTCAAAAACAAAGAATGACTGACTGACTGACTTAGGAAGAAAAATCATTAAGGAAGAAAATACTGCTGTGGTATCGGATGATGTTGAGATATATGCATCCTTAGTAGCCGCTTGCAGTCAAGCCAACATAATGGCTTTGTCAACAAAAATGGGACGGTTAAAGGCATCTTTTGCAGTGGATACTGGCGCCGCCGTCAATGTGCTGTCAGAAAAGGCTTACCTTGCACTAAAACGTGCGTCGCGCGGAAGTCAATGTCCTCTTCGTCCCAATGACCTAAATTTAATGGGTGTTACTAGCGAGCCTCTCAACATTTTAGGTATTGTTCGCTTACCCATCAGCTTAGGAAAAGGCACATCTATTATGCGTTTGGATTTTTATGTAGCTTCCAACTTCTCCTTGCCCACGGATGGGTTGTTAGGGTTGAAATCGCTCAAATCCAATCGTATGGTGATTCATCCTGACATCAATATGATCAAATTTCAAGGAAAAGGCTTTCAAGCGATGAATCAACCCATGCGCCTGACTTCCGAGTGTGGACTAAATCGCAAAGTAAATCTAGGTACTTTACCAGCTCAAACTCAGGCCGTACCTGCCCTTCAGAATGTAAATTCTACCCAAAAAGATAATAGGGAGAATTGGAAAGTTGTTAATGCCACGGTATTAGGGGATCACGAGATACCAAACCGTGTGGCCATGCACATTCCCGTGTCAGTCCCCAAAGCTACCGTAGGGTGTGACATCTGCTTTGAAGGCCCTAGTCAAATAAAAAGACTAGTTGTGGAATCAACTCTGAGCACGGTTCGTGAGGGACACAAGACTGTCGCCCTTGTGGTCAATACCACCGACGGTCCGATCAAATTAAAACAAGGGGTCCTCTTAAGTAAAGCATTAGCTTATGACGCGTCGGTTGTACCAGAACCTTTGGAACTCCCAGCTACTTGTATTTCTTCAGTATACAATAATACACTTGAAAACAAGCCGGCTCCTGTACAAACCTTTGATTTACTCGTCACTGTAGTGGACTATCCTGAATTAAAGCCTTCACTGTTAGGACTTTTACAACAATACCGTGATGCTTTTGCCATGCCAGGAGATTGTCTAGGCGTTACTGACCGAACAACACATCACATTAAATTAAAATCTGGTACCCAGCCGGTCTATATTCCAGCCTATCGACTTCCTCACAGTCAGAGGCAAATAGTCGATGAACAAATAAAAGACATGTTGGAACAGTTTGAACATAAGAAATTCACGATCACCGTGGAACTCGCCCTTATTTCTCGTTCCTAAAAAGGACGAAAGTTACAGACCTGTAATTGATTTTAGGCGGGTAAATGAAGTAACTGAGGACGATAGGTATCCTCTCCCTGTTTTAAGTGACTTGTTGATGGCTCTAGGACCAGGTAATAAACTTTTCAGTAGCCTTGATCTTCTAAGCGGTTACTGGCAAGTACCGATGGCGCCCATGTCGAGGGAAGTAACTGCTTTCAGCACTCCCAGAGGACATTTTGAGTGGCTTAGAATGCCTTTTGGGCTTAAATCAGCCCCTATCACTTTTCAAGGAATGATAAATACCTTGTTTGCTGGTATGCTAGGAAACAATGTATATGCATATCTTGATGATGTGATCATTTGTAGTAAGGATTCAGAGTCTCATTTTGCCACTTTAGAAGCTGTACTCCTTAAGCTTAAAGAAGCAGGTCTAAAAGCTAAAATCACGAAGTGTGAGTTTCTAAAAGCTAAAATTTCCTTCTTAGGACATATCGTCGATGAGGACGGAACTCACACCATGAATGATAAATTTAAAGCAATTCAAAACTTCCCGCAACCACAGAGTGTAGATAATGTCCGTTCTTTCATTGGATTGTGTGGCTATTATCGGCGATTCATTAAAAATTTTGCCGCCATGGCATCGCCTCTGAACAGATTGTTGAAGAAAGATATACCGTTGCATTGGAATGCTGCACAAGATAAAAGTTTTCAAGACTTGAAATTTTCCCTAACCAACGCACCTGTCTTGGCGTTTCCAGATTATAAGTCTCCTTTCATCATGTATACGGATGCGTCTGCCCTGGACCTTGGAGCGGTTTTAATGCAACCTGACGCAAGCGGTAAAAATCGCGCTGTTGCATATGCGAGTAGAACCTTAAATCCTGCCGAGTCAAATTACTCTGTCACTCATCAGGAGACGCTCGCTGTTGTGTGGTCTCTCAAACATTTTAGGGATATTATCTTTGGATATGATATAACTATATTTACGATCACGCAGCCGTCACCGAACTATTTAAGGGAAGAAACCTTAGCGGTAGACTCGCGCGCTGGTACTAACATTACGAGAGTTTAATCCAACGTTTAAATACGTGCCAGGTCGAGCCAATGTAGTGGCTGACGCCCTGTCTAGGAATGTACCAGTAGGATCCGTGGGAGAAACAACCCCCTGTTTTTACAAAATTTAGCCATTCATGAATTGCCAATGCCCAGCGTCAACATGACGTGTGGAACAAGGTCATATATGCTCTGGAATCAGGTGATGAATCAAATTACCAAAATAACCATTCCTTTCTCACAATTTTTTTTGTCCTTAGACGAGTGCTTTGTAGATATTGGCCTCAAAAAGCAGATCCTGTGGCACAATTTGTGATACCTGAGTCATAGTACTGTGGTATTAAAGTTAATTCATGATGTGGTTATTGCCGGTCATCCAGGAAGGAGCGAACCTCTATGCGGTCGTAGAAGTTATTTTGGCCGACCATGCGTGTAGACATAGACGCGTTGTAGCAAAGTGTGTGAAATGCGCTCAGCACAAAGGACGGTGCCTAAGCCAGCACCGATTTTAGAATATCCTCCCCCGGAACGACCATGGGACGTAGTTGCAATAGACTATTTCACTTCCCGCTAGCCATCGGGGTTTCCCAAAAGTGGGTCAGGGCCCATCGGAGTCTTACCTTTGACCCCTTATTCCGGTTCATTGACCTCTAAGGGTTTTTTTTATTTGTCCTCTTGACCTCAAAACTTTATTTTATTTCCCCGGGTTCCCGGGAACCCTTTTGACCCAAACGGAACTTTATTCCGGTTCCCAACCTTATAAAAGGGGTGACTCCGCTTGTACTATCATTTAAATGAAGGAGTCACTACTCCAGCTAAATGGGTCCTGTTACTCAGTGACCTCTTGACCTCTAAGGGTATTTTACTTCCGGGTTCCCAGAGAACCTCTTGACCCTACGGAACTTTACTTCCTGGTTCCCACCTTTTATGAAGGGTGTGTACTCCTGATTATACTATGCATTTAATAAAGGGTCACTACCCCAGTAAAGGGGGTCACGGGTGTACTCCTGCCCCTTTTTGTCTCTAACGGTACTTTACTTCCTTTTCCCACTGTTGACATCAAGAAATTGTGAATTTTTTAACTCCGCCCTTTATGCACCCCTCCCCCCCTTTCCCCCCCTCCCTCCCTCCCCTTCCCTCCTCCCTCCCTCCTCTTCCTCTTTCTCCCCCTCCCTCCTCCTCCCTCCCCCCCTTCCCCGCCCCCATTCTTCCTCCTTCCACCCCCTTCACGCTTTTTTCCCTCCTGTTCCTTAAATCTGCTCCTCTCTCTCTCTCTCTCTTTTCCTCTCTCTCTTCCCCTCTCTCTCTCTCCTTCTCTCTCTCTCTCTCTTCTTCTCTCTTCTCTTCTCCTCTCTCTCTTCCTCTTCTCTCCTTCCTCTCTCTCTTCTCTCTCTCCATAGGGGGCGTCAGCTTGTCTCACACTGAAGAATAAAATTTTTTGGAAAAGTCATCGTAGTGAGGTGTGTGTGTGTGTGGTGTGTGTGTTTTGTGTGTGTGTGTGGTGTGTGGGGTTGTGTGTTGTGTGTGTGTGTGTGGTGTGGTGTGTGTGTGTGTGTGTTCTTATCTTACTATTTGTACAAAAAAAAAAAAATCGTTGTACTGTAATAATATATTTTTTTTTTTTAGATCACTCTTCCTGTGCCTTATTCTAGGTCGGGGGGGACTACAAAAAAATTGTGAAAAAACAAATATATTAAAAACCAAAAATCTATTTTCCCATCTTTTATATGATAAATAGAGAGCGAAGGGATCTACCCCCACAGCCAGCCACAGGGGTTTCTGGGGGAAAAAATAAAAATTGTGAGGTATTCGCTGTGATAAACTTTCTTGTTCAAAGAATAAAATTTATATCAGTATGGGCCCTCTCGGGCCCCTTCCTTTGGCTCAGTTTTACGGCGGGAAAGGGGCCGGCCACGTTCCACCAAATTACTCTTACGCTATTATCATTAAGGTTTGCCCTCGAAAAAACGTTTGTTGCACGACCCCCTTTGATTTTGCAGCACTATTTCATGTCAAAGTTCAGCCAACCTGACAATATTTGGGATATTATCATTTTTTGATTTAAAAACTTGGTTCCACGGTCTTAGGGTGAACAGCTCGCTTCGCTCGCTGCCATTAGATTTTATTCGGCGAACTATCTTCTTTATTCGAAACTTTACACCACAATTAATTTAGTTTAAATAAAACTTTTTTTAACATAAAAACTACACCTTTGAATCTAATATGCGAGAGGAGACCCCGCCCCACATATTTTCGACGAGAAATGGGGGTAATTACAGAGGTCTTAAACCGGACGGAAAATTATAGAGAGGGGGCAAAAAAAAAAGGGGGATCGGGAGAAATGTCGTCGGGAGGTGACGGCCTGTTAAAATTGTCGCGAGGAGATAGGTACTGGGGGCCCGGGTGTGGGAAGGAGGAAGGGGGGTTTTATTTAAATTATCGTTCAGAACCCAAATAGCTATTAAAGGAAGACGGAAACGCAAAAAGCCAGCTTAAAAAAAAACACAAAAACACCTATTTAAAACAGAGGGGCGTCTCTTGTCTGTGCGCATCGTTGCTTTTTAATTTGCTGGCCGGGGAATTTCGAGCACGGGGAAACCCACAGGATAAACCCCTCAAAACACTTGTCCCCTGCCTTTCATGAGTTTTAATGTCCTCCCCCCTTGAATGTGATGCCTCACCCTCTTATCCGTGCTTATAATTTTAGATCCCCCTGGTTCCTCGCAGGCCTTAACAACACCGGACCAAAAACCCCCAAATGGTGAAAAAAGAGCATTGATGATTCTGTGCAATATGTAAAAAAGGGAACAACAATAGCATTTTTAAAATGATTCCCCTGGGCACAGGAGGTAGGACATTCGTAATAAGTGAACAAATAAAGTTCACTTTAGTCTTTCAAAAGTGAACTATAAAATATGATTAAACAAAACTAATAGGCAACTATAATTAGTACAGGCTTGTTTTTTTTCTGAGACTAAAAACTGGGGTTAGGGCACGATGCTGTATTGTGTTACCTTTTTTAGGGTACTTGTTATTTTTTAAATTAAACCTTATTTTTTCCCAATTTTTTTCATGCTGTTTTCTCTTTTGTTTGTACTTATTTTAAAATACTACATTTATGAAAACCTATCAATACTGTTATGATGCTTTGTTTTTACCTTTTCCTTTACCTCACTAAAAACTTTTCTTCGGAGAGCTCCCCACGTCATATTTCCCACCCTTTCCCCTTATTTGATCCTATAATTAAAGTATTTTGTTTTTGTATGTCCATGCTTCATTATGCTCCCAAAAAATGAATTTATCTGCATGGTTTACTCTCCTCCTTGTCAATTGTGAATATACTTAAAAGGATTCCATTTTTCATTTCACTTCATGTTGTAATATAAAATAATAAATCTACAATATTCTGCAAAATAAAGAAAAAAAACTGTAAAAAAACATACCGCTCACCCAAAAAATTCTTGCTTATTTTTACCTTGGGCTGAACGGTTGTGCTAAACGGGTTGATAGAGCAAAAGGTAAAGATGGGGGTAATATATATAAAAGAGATTTTACTATTTTTTTTTTAAATACAGCATGCATTGTAAAAAAAACCATCGGATTTGTCAGGCTACTTGTCTGTTCTGGGTTGTTTGTTATACAAAAATTTAGATTTTGGTTTTTTTTTTTCCTTACCCTCTCTGACTTCCCCAAACTAATGAGACAGATTAATTCCAAAAAAAAAGATGACCTACATTGAGAAGGTTTTTTTTTTCTACACATGTTTTGGGAAAGGTTGAAAAATACCCCCGACTTCGGGGCTCTGGGCGAATATACATGTTCCTACACGCCACATTTACAAAGAGCGTTCACTTCTTTTAAGCGATAACCTGGTAATCAAAAGTGGTCCCCTATTTTTTTTTTTTTTTTTTATTTTTTTTTAACTCCCATAAGACTTCCCGATTTTTTCTCCTACATACCTACACCCCAACCCTCCTAAAAATTTTGTACGCTCCCCCCCCTTCATAGTAGGGATAAAAAAAAAAAAAAGGAAGGGAAAAAATTTTTTCAACGATTAAGTGTTAGAAAAAGTTTAAAAACTAAATCTTTAACACCCTTTGATCTAAAAGAATATAACCCATGCAAATTTTGGGTAAAACCTTATAAAACTTTTAAAATTATGGTTCTTTTTTTTAGCGTCTCTAGGACTCACTCCCCCTTTTAAATTTCCCTTTGTGGTTGAACCATTATTTAAAGTTCTCGTAACTTTTGTGTCCTCACACTTGTTTTCAGAAGGAACATAACCATTTCAACTTCTACTTTCTAAAGTAGTAGGTAATCTTTTTTTAGAATTAATCTTCTGTATTAGTTAGGTGGAAGTCAGAGAGGGGGGGAAAAAAAAAACACATCTAAATTTATGTATTTAACAAAACAACCGAGAACAGCAAGTACCTGAAAACATCCACGGGTTTTTTTTCGAAATGCATGCTGTTTTTAAAAAAAAGGTAAAATAACTCTCTCTCTCTATATTATATACCCCTCTTTATTTTAGCTCATCAACCGTTTAGCAAAACCTTTCCCCAAGTGAAATTTAGTGCATGAATTTTTTAGGTGAGCGGGTATTTTTTTCATCATGTTTTTACTTTCTTATGCAAAAATATTTAGACTTATATTTTTTTTCATATTACAACCTGAAGTAAAATAAAAATAGGGAAATCCTTATAGTATATTTCACAATTTAAAAGGGAGGGATAAACTCATTCGATAAAACTTCTTTTTTTTTGGACATACTGAACATACGACATAAAAAACTAACATTTTTTAAATTAAAGAGCATAAAATAAGGGAAGGCTGGAAAATATCGTACAGTGGGAGGTTTTCCTAAAGAAAAGATTTTAGTGGGAAAGGAAAAGGAAAAAACAAATCTCATAACCTTTGACTAGGTTTTCTAATGTTGTATTTAACATAATACAACAATAACGAAAAAACATGTCAAAAAAACTTTGGGAAAAAAAAAAAAAAGGAAATTAAAATACATAAAAAGTACAAACAGGGAAACAAATATTCACACGTGCCATACACCGTTTTATGCCCTCAAAACATCAACCTGTACTAATTATAGTTCTTTTGTTATGTTTCAAAATCTATTCTAGTTCCTTTTTAAAAAGATCTAAAGTTACTTTTTTAGTTCCTTATTACGAATGCCCTTACCTTCCTGTGGCCTTAGGGAAACTTAAACTGCTATTGTTTTTCCCCTTCTTATACATATTGCACAAAACTAAAAATGCTCTTTTTCCCTCTTTTGGGCGTTCTTGGTCTGGGTTTTTGTTAAGGCCTGCGAGGAATCCAGGCTGTATCAAAAATTATAAGCCTGTATAAACGGTGGGCTTCACACTCACACGGGGAGACATGTAATCTTCATAAAGCGCAGGTGACAACGTTTTTTGTGAGGGGTTTCTCCCTGGCTCCACGTGCCCCAATTCCCCGGGCCAGAAAATGTACACATCAGACGATGCCACACTGACAAGAGACCCACGTTGTAACTATTTTGTTTTTTTTTGTTTTTTTTTTTTACAGCTTGGCTTTCTTGCTTTTTTTACGTCTTTCCTTGAATACGTTTGGGCTCTGAACGAAAATTTAGTAACCCTCCTTCTCCCCCCTTCCCTCCCCGCCACCAGCCCACCTATCTCCTCGCGACAATTGTCTCGGGACAGTCACCTCCTCGCTACGCACTTTCTCCTCGATCCACCTTTTTTTTTTTAGCCCCTCTCTATATTCCGTCCGGTCAAGCCCTCTTGATAATTACCCCTGATTTCTCCTCTTAAAATATCGTTTGGTGGCGGGCTCTCCTCTCCATACTTAATTTTAAAAGGTGTAAATTTTCATATATAAAAAGAATTTTTATTGAAACTAAATTAATTGTGATGTAAATTTTTCGTAAAAAGTAGTTCGCCAGAAAAAAACCCAAAATTGGCAGCGAGCGAGCGAGCTGCTTCTTACCATAAAACCCCCTGGGAAACCAGGGTTTTAAATCAAAAATGTATAACTATCCCCAAATATTGTCCGGATTAGCTGAACTTTGACTCAAGATGCTGTCAAATAATGGGGTCTGTGCAAAAACTTTTTGCGTGCACAAACCCCTTATGAAAAATTTGCGTAAAATTTCTCCTAAATATTGTCGGATTACTGAAATTTGACTGCAAATAGTGCTGTCAAAATCTGGGGGGCTGTGCAACAAACTTTTTTCGTAGAACCGCCCCTTATGAGTATTTAAAAGTATGAGATAATTGGCGGCGTGGCTCGCTGCCACTTTTCCCCCTAAGACTGAGCCAAAACCCAAGGGGCCCGGACTGGCGCCTATACTTGATATAATTTTTTTCTATTTGAATCAAGAAAATATCATCACAGCCGAAAACTCACAATTTTTTTTTTTTTCCCCCCAAAACAGGGGCTGGCGTGGGGGTAGCTCCCTTCCGCCTCTATTATCATATAAAGATGAATTGATTTTCTTTTTTTGTTTTCAATATATTAGTTTTGCACAACTTTTTTTATATTGTCCCCCCTGACCTAGTAAAAAGGCTTGGGTTTTTGTTTTTTTAATTTTTTTTAAGACAACGGGGTTTTTTTTATTTTTTTTTTGTACAAATAGGGAAATAAAAAAACCCACACCCCACAACCACCCCACACACACACAAACCAAAACACAAAACCACACACACACACCACACCACACACAACACACCTCACTACGATGATTTCAAAAAAATTTATTCATTCGTGCTGGGAAAAAAGCTTGCGCCACTATGAAGAGAGAGGAGAGAGAAGAAGAAGGGAAAAAGAGAGAGAGAGAGAGAGAGAGAGGAAAAGAAAAAGAAAGAGGAAAGGAAGGGGGTGGGAATAAGGGGCTAATGTGAGGGGGAAAGGGAAACGAAAAAAGATGAAAGCAAAAAGAGAGAGAGAGAGAAGAGAGAGAGAGAGAGAGAGAAGAGAGAGAGGAGAGGGGAGAGAGGAGAAGAAGAGGAGGAGAGGAGAGAGAGAGAAAAAGAAGAAGAGGAAAGGGAGATGATTAAGGAACGGGGGTAAAAAACGGAAGGGTGGAAGGGGGAGATGGGCGGGAAAGGAGGGAGGAGGAGGGGGGAGGGAGAAAAAGGAAAAAGGGAGGGAGGAGGGGGGAAGGGAAGAGGGGGGGGAAAGGGGGGGGGAAGGGGGGGGGGATGCATAAAGGGGGGAGTTTTTAAAATTTTTCAAATTTCTCTTGAGTTCTCAGTGGGAAAAAGGAAATAAAATACCGTTAGAGTCAAGGGTCACTGGAGTAAACCCCCTTACCCTTCCCCTGGAGTGTGACTCTTAAAAATGCTTTCATAGTACAATGTGGGGTAAAACCCCTTCATAAAAGGGGGGAACCAGGAATAAAGTTCCCTTAGTGGGCAAAAGGTTCCTGTGGGAACCAGGGAAATAAAAAAAACCCTAAGGTCAGAGGTCCCCCGGGGTCACCCCGTGACCCATTCACTGGGGTGTGATCCTTCTTAAAACATGTAAATGCAGGAGTCACACCTATTCATAAAAACGTTTGGGCCAGGAGTAAAATTCCGTTAGTGGCAAGAGGTTCCCGTGGGGGCCAGGGAAATAAAAAACCGTTTAAAGGGCAAAAGGACAAAAAAAAATACCGTTAGAGGTCAAAGAAACCCCGGGAATAAGGGTCAAAGGTCAAAAGACTCCGACTGGCTCATCGTTTTCTACTTTCCAAGTCCCCCTTAGTTGTGTAGATCACTTGTCTGGACTTTTTTAATGGCCCCCTTAAAAGGGTAAAACTGCCCGTGCGGGTTCTCCCGCCTTTAAGCCAATCTTTTTGTCCTACTCCCCTCGAGTATTTTAATGAAAAAGGGGGGGATTTTGCAAAGTTCTGATGAAAATTTCAAAATGTTTAAAAAAGTCAAAACCTTTGTAGCAACATATCACCCAACCCTAACGGCCCTTTTGGAGCGCACCCAAAGGAAATCCTAGAATTTTGCGCCCCGGTTTTTTCAGTGGGGTTTCAAAAATTGGGAAATTGGTTACCCCTGTAGCAGCTAGCTAAAAATTCGTTTTGGGGGAGTCAACAGGGCAATCCCCCCTTTACTAGTTTTTTTGGGTAGAGAAAACTCCCTTTGACTTCTAGGTAGTCCCAACAAACCCGTGTATAAATTTTTGATTAGTACGCCAATTACATGTGTTTCAAAAACTGTATGTGCCCCCCACACAACGTTTTTTCTCCTGTTACTGTACAAGTAGGGGACTTTGTAATGATTAAGACCCGAGAACACTCAAAATTTTCTCCTAAATTTGTGGGGCCACGCCTGGGGTTAAAACAAATTTCAAGGGCTAAGTTTGGATATTTGTCCTTGGTTAATACATTTGGGGGTAAACAGGGACTTAAAAAAGACCCGGCAAAGCCTTTTTTAACCTTTGTAAAAACTGCACCATGAGCATGCTATCGCTACTAATGATAAATCACTCTCCAACTACTCACCGCTCTTTAACCTTTGCTCTGGTAACAAATTTTTTTGTTGCTATGCTTGTTTTTGTTCCAACATGTTTTTCCTTTATTACTCTTCACCATACTCTACTCTGGCCTGGACTCCCTTTACATCTCGCCTGGAGCCCTCGTTGCCCACTTGGTTGAGTCTCCTGGTGGGGGATGTGTTGTGGGGTTTCGTACCCCCAATACTGCCTTCTGAGATACCGGAAGGGTTGGGGAGGTCAGAGCAAATAACACGCTTTAATTCAAATTTGGAAAAAAATTCCCACAGAAAACCCATGTCCGGGTCGAATTGGGGCAGGGATCAAAAAATTTCATAGAGACCATTTTTTTCCCCCTCTTTCGTGCCTCTGACTTACCTCAATGACACAAACAATCTTTCCCTAACAATACCCGGCCCCTTTATGTTTCTAACCGAGCTAAAAGGGATTCATTGATGTAAGGGCAACTTCCGCATGATTTTTGGAACGGCTATGAAAGAGGATGTAAAAATTA
Source organism: Chionoecetes opilio (assembly GCA_016584305.1). Lineage (NCBI taxonomy): Eukaryota > Metazoa > Arthropoda > Malacostraca > Decapoda > Majidae > Chionoecetes > Chionoecetes opilio. Next base: position 69,935 of record JACEEZ010011314.1, read on the forward strand.
AAGTACAGGTTTAAAACACTAGCTTTCCTACATCACAAACATAAAGCCATACATTTTAAAATGCATGATATCGCTAAACTTAAAACTGTAAAGACTTTCCTTGTTTTGATAAACTAACATTTACTTTAACAAGGCTAAGCCAGTTAAAAAGACTTCTGTTTCTATGGAAAATTAATCAATACTACCCATACTGGGAAAAAACAGCTAACTCTCTTTTGTTGCTAACTCATGTAATCAGAACATTGCAGACCGCGTGTGGGAAGGGGGACTTCCTCTCTTTTTTTTCCCGTCAGGACTTTTTCCCTCTTTGATATTTTGGGAAAGAATAAAATTAAAACCCTTGTTTTATCCACGGGATTCTCCTCTATCCCTTACTGGGTTTTGCTGCGTCAGACGCAATAGTCTTCATATACCCTTTCAATCATCGACATATTTAAAGTTCTAAAATTGAAAACCTTTCCTTTTTCGTGAATGAAACATTAATGACTTAAACTTGCCTCAAACGTTTTTTAAAATCCAAAAACTTGCCGTTTACCGATTGGGGGGGGGGGATTTATCTGATTTGCAAAAAAGTAAGTCCGAGTATCTCCTTTTTTTCATTTCCCCCTCACTCTTTTCCTTTTTGCCCTTAAAGTAGTTTGTGAAAAATTTTGCTACCCAAAAATGCTTCTATGGCCCTGCTTTGTGCCCTTTTACCACCTGGCCCTAAGGAAATATTCTCTCTTTTTTTTTGTCATCACTATTTTTTTTCACAAAACCCTTTCTTTGTGTTTGTAATGCCCTGACGGCCCTGAAAACAAGGAAGTGTCAGGTCACTTCGCGGTTCTTGTCGCTTGTCATGTGCGCTCCGTCAAACCTGACACTATTTCCCCCTTTTACATTTCCCCCAGGGGTTTTCGGTAATTTTTCTAGTAATATTTTTTTTCCTTGATAGCTTTAAAAAATTTAAAATTTTTCTAAAAACAGTAATTTTCTAAAAGCCTTTCCGAGCTCCCCTTTTTTAACCCTCGGATTTTAAAAGCTGCTGTACGTTCCCCTTTAGTTTACTTAACTCCCTTTTGTACTTATCCCTCAATCATTACTCCCATTGTCTTTTTATTATTATTGTGTTTCCCCTGTGCTGAAAAATGAGTCCAGAAAACCCTCATTTGGGGATAGGCACCTTTTAATGATTGGACAGCGAAGTCGTGCTCCATATACACATAAACATGGGTTGGTACATGTCTCTAGAGTCTAACCCATCGCGAGGAGCGATATGGGTAGTGACCGAGCGATTTAGGATCCCGAATAGGTATAGATTATATGTATATAACTTTATAAATTTAACCGATTGTTCGCCTGTCTGCTGAGGCAACAAATCTTTTTTATGAGGTTTTTTGACGGACCGCCCTGGCCTATAAAAATGAGGGACGTCAACCTTTTTCTTGATGCAAAACCCCCGCCCCGGTTTCCAGACTACCACACAATTGTGTGGTATCATCTCAGCGCTCTGCCCAAGGATATGACGCGACACGTCAAAAGGCCCGAAGACATGAAAACCGGAACCTGTCAGATTCCGGCCAAAAATCTATTCTGCAACTGGGCCGGAGAAAAAGGGAACGGAGCCAAAGGACGGAGTACTGGCTGTTCCGGCCATTCCCCTTTGGGCCCTCGGAAAACGTGCTTGTCACTCGCCCTACAGTGTAACAGATATATATATATATTAAAAAATATATATATATATAATATATATATATATATATATATATATATATTATTATAATAATTTTAAATTTTTGTTTTTTGGTACTTTTTATTAACAAAGCCATTAAACAACCCTCGACCCTTTTTTAAACTACCATTTGAAGTGTCTGGGGTAGGACGTGAAAAACCCTACCCCTCATCTCACTTTTTGGGCAATCATCCCCCACAGTGTACAACCTTGTAGTTTCTTTTGGGGGACCCCTGTTACCCGTTAACATACAGATAAGGGGACATCCCATAAAAAAGACAGTAAGAAAAAAAGAAATGGGGGGGGGCCAAATTTGTAAGGATTTTTTTGTCACTCTTCTCTTGAAAAGATTTAAGGACGTCACTCCGCTTTAGAGGGGGAAAAAAAAAAAACAAATGAAAATTTTTGAAAAATTGTGAAAAAATTTTCCTCCTGGTTGACTTACCGTCCCAAAAGATTGCTGCATATGAAATTTTTTTTTTTTATTTTAAATAAAAATAAATTTTTAAATATATAGTTTTGGCTGGCAAGACTTGTTTATATAGCGTAAAACACGGGCACTCATTTATACTAATTTTTTATTTTTTTTTCTTGGTTTTTCTTTTTTTTTTGTCCCGAAAAAAACTGAAAAAATAAAAAAACTAATAAAAAAAAAAAAAAAAAAAAACATAATAAAAATTTTACGGCCCTTTCTGGAGTTTCATTTTTGACTAAGATAATGTATTCAACCTCTTCTCTGTTCATTTTTTTCCGATTTGCATAATTTCTTTTTTATGTGAAAGCTGATACTTTTTTCTAAGTTCTGGACTGGTCAAAGGTCTGGTAAGTTGAATATCTGATTTTATATTGAAGTTTAATGAAATTATGCACTGAAAAGGGAAAATGAAAATCGAGCAAAGCAAAACCAATGAACCTACACCCGAAAGAAACAGTTCAAATTTTGGCACTATGGCCCAAAATTTTTCATAAAAAATTAACCAAAGGGAGACTCCTGATACCTAGTGACTAGTAGCGATTGAATAATTGATTAAATCGCACTAAAATTCAACATAATAAATAAAAAAAAAAAAATTTATATCATTTAAGAAACTTTATCTGTATACTTCATCATTGCACAACTTTCATTAAAAAAACTTAATTGAGGGTCCTAGCTCAATTAAATGTTAGTTGCGTTTTTTTGTTGTTAGCTGTATTGGCGCGTTCTTGCTAAGCACCGTTTGCCATGCCGTTGGGCATGCCCTGGGGTTGGAATAATCAGTCAGTTATCTTTCTTGGGTTTATTAAGGATAACAACTGTAACTTTCATTCACTTGTAGTATTCAGGAACTCTCTTTTTTTCTCTCGTGTTCACTCGCGTGTAGAATGTTCAATCTCTCACTCGGTCTCTCGCGTTCACTGCGTCTCACGGAAGTTTCTCGTGAGGTCTCTACACACTCAGTCACGTGGGGTGTCTTTCGTGGGCCAAAGTTATCTCCCTAAAATTGAGAGTCTTTTCACAACTAACCTATGAACATGACGTCACGTCACGTCACGTTTTGTAGCAACCAGTAAGAGACAAAACATACACTGTCCTCCCTTTCTCTTCAGCCATCATGAAAGGCAAGGAAAGGCTGAATTTACACTTTTCGTAAACTAGACCCTTAATCTTTGTTTTGACAAGCTGAAAAATTATCGGTTTTTACAAGAATTCTGGCGTACATTTTCTCGCTCTCTCTTCTCGCTGAATAAATCAAGTCTAGCTAACTTATTTTCTATCTTATTTTCAGGACTAAAACACCTAATTACAGTCTTGGCAGGCTACCGCTTGTCCCGTCCGCGACAAGACTTCTGTTTTCATTTATACTCAGTTGCCTAACATACATGATGAAATATTTCTATCTTACATAATTCCTGCTGAATCTAAATGCAGTTATTGTTCTCTCATATTATACCATCTAAAGTGATTATATTATGGTTACGTTGCTAGACAAAACCTATTCACAGAGGTTCGGGTCATGAAGAAAAAACATGTTTGTGTGATTGATGCAACTTGAGTGTAGGCGGCTTTCTTGTTACATAAAGAGCATTTCAGGAATCCATTAGTAATGATCAATTAGTAGACAATTTAACAGGATGTACCCATTTTGACTGTTAAACTACTCTTTTCCACCAGTATTCTGTCCTTGATTTTTCTGTCCAGGGTTTCTCACATTGTAGATAACTTTTCTATTTCCAGGGGATTCACACAAATTGGTTAACAACAAATCCAAATTTCTACCTTCCTAACATAAGACTTCTGGGCCTCACAGGGTCCCCGGCCGGTGTTAGGCATCCTAAACAAATTCATGTCAACAACCTCAGGGTTTCTGTACAAGGAGTTACAATCTACACTTCTAGTTCCATAACATTCATTTACACAAATGCCTTATTCAATTCGTCTTGTAAGAGAATTTCTGTTACGTTATAAACTAACATAACTTTGTTGGAATCCTTCCCTAAATTCCTTGCAAATAAGCTGCGCATTTCTTATTCTGTACTCATGTGTTTCATTTTGTCATTTTAACATGTCTCCATTACTATTTGGTGTACATTTATGGTTTGTTTCTTCTATTAATTTTCAAAGTGACCTTTCTACGTCGTTTTATGTGTTGTGTCCTATCTGTGTCTCTTCTCTCTCATTTCTCTAGCATATTTGTTTTCTTAAGGTGATCTGCTTTTGATTATTTCCTCTCCCGAGTCTAGAGATTGTATCTTGAAACTGTTTCTACCTGCAACATTGCAATTTTTTTTATAAGGACCTTTAAAATGGGTGATAGCTTATTACTGTGGGCGAATAGGTAACATGGAGTTTTGCCATTACTAATCTCACATGTCGTAACTTTACATCGCGTGCCGTTTATGTTGTTGTTTTTCTGCATTTCCTCTGAGTATTCTTTCATGTGTCTTCTTACTCTCTGGTGAATGACTTGAAAATTTATGTAAATCTATTTGCCACGTCATCATCCTGATTATACACAGGCTTGGGTTCTGCTCTAAGAGTTTCATATAATGGGAGAACTTTATCCTTCCCAAAACAATCTGTAATGTGACGTTTCTCCGGTGGCTGAGTTTATCTGGGAAATTCAGTGCACATTTGCATGTGGGATCCAGTATCCCCATGCCTGCTGTACGGATCAATTAGACTGCCTCAAACAGTTATTACTTTGCGGTTGAATTGCTTTTCTAACTACTCCATTACTCTGAGGTCTATAGGCTTGTACCTTTATTTTCTGATGTTAAGATTTTTACACGTATAGTCCTTCTAGTATCTGATTGTTGAACTCTGTACCGCGGGTCTGACACAATTACCTTTGGTGGTCCGTGACATTGCAATTATTTGTTCGAATAGTATTTGATGCGACCGTTTTCAGCCTTATTACTTTTTTTTCAAATGGCTGTATGATGCAATAACTCGGGAAAAACTCGAGTCGATGGCGACTAGCGAAGTATTTGTATCCATTTTCTGAGCAGTGAGAAGCTCGAGTGGTATCGATGGTGAACTCTTTCCCATAGTTTTTCTGGGATATTAGGGTACGTTAGCATTGGTGCTGGGGGAAACGCGTGTTACCCTTCAACTAGTCTTCCGGCCAAAATCGTGCAGTTATCTACGTAGGAATATTGTCTTTTCTCTCATGCCTGGCCAAGTAAGTACTTATTAGTTGTGCTTGCTTTAAGTCTTATTCTTTTCTCCGTGGGTGTCCGCTGTGGGCACTGTTATTGGAGCATCTTTAATACTTCTGGACTGAGTGTCTGAGGGATTACCTAATTGTTTTCACTATACCTCGTGGTACGTCCTTTGCATCTATTTCTGTTTCTGTATAATAATTCCGATTGCACTTCGAAATCGTGTTATCTTTGTAGTTAGGCGGGTGTTGTGGTTCTTGACTATTTACTACCTGTCCGGGTCTGTTTAGGAAATAACAATGTTACTAACTGTGCCTCCACCATGGCATCCTTTTCAGTTTCTGTGCTGACTAGGGTCTGTATCTAGTGTATTAATTCTTCAATACTACATATTGAGGTCATTCCCCAACCCGCAAACAGCCCTAACATCTGTTTCTGGCATAATGTTCCTTAGAGTGGCGTCTGCGGCTACGTTTTTCTTTTTCCCCTCCTGGGTAGTATTCAAAACGACTAACAGTTTCGTAAATTCGGGTAAACGTCGTGAACGCATCTGGCTAGGTCTGCCGTCGAGGTGTTTATGCTTGAACAGGGTTCTGTATTCTGTGTATCATTCCACACTCTTTCCACTTGTAACCTAGCAAATGATGTCTCTAAATTTTCCTAGGCAGTATATTAACTGGTTTTCTTAAAGTCACACGTTTCTGTGATGCTGTATTTCTTTTCTGCGGTTGTGCATAGTCTAGGATGCATAAGCAATCGGGTTGAACGTTCCTTTTTCTTTTGGCCTGGCATTAATATTCCTCCTAGCCCTATATCTGAGCTTCGTGGCAATAGGATATTCCTCGTGTAAATCTGGGAAAGTAGTACTAGGTGAATGGTTAAGGGGTTTCGATTTTGAGCGTTTTCAAATGCTTGCTCTTGAGTGCGTGTCCCCAATAAAAGTCTGATGTCTTTTTCAAATAGTGTGTTTAGGGGTTTGTGCTATAAAAATCGCGTATCCCTTTATGAAAGATTCTATAGTAAACCTGTTAGACCAGGAAACTTCTTCCTTTCTCACTGTGGTTGGGCACTGGGAAATTTCGTTACTGGCGTCGAGTTTGACTGTACTGTTCTTAATCCATGTTTTATCTTTTGGTGTCCCTAGGTTAAATAACGTTTTTTGTCTTAGTAAGGGAAGTACATTTCTCTATTTTTCACTTTCAATGTCGCGGCTGATGGCTAGCACTAAGAAAACACGAGTCTAGTTTCTTAAAATGTTTCCTCTGCTGATCTGCGATACCTATGAGGTATGTCGTCTAGGAATACACTTTCCTGTGTTTTCCTAATTAGCCACTTGCAATACTGGTGTTCAATCAGTCTCATGTACGTTAATGGACTGTTTGATAATTATAATCCAAAATGGCATGCGTTTTAAATCGTAGTGTCCAGACATCGGTGGAAAAAAGCTGTCCATGTCTTTAGATTCATCTTGCATTTATATCTGCATTAAGGCTGACTTTATGTTCTATGTGTGCTGCATAGTTTTATTTCTGTTCCTAGACTGCGAAGAAATGTCAGAGATTACTGGTAATGGTTAGCGATCTGGGATAAGTTGCGTTTGTTTAACTCCCTGTAGTCTATAGACTGGGCGTACTGAACCGTCTGACTTTTGTTACTAGGATAAGAGGAAAGTTCCACTCACTATCACCTTAGGTTCAATCCACATCTTATGATGAGAATCTCACTGATCAATTGATTTACCTGATGGCGACTTTGATGCTAGATGCTGAGGATACAAATTGGCTGTGTACCTGAATTTTGAATTTTAATTGATGTTTCAAACAACGATAAGTCATCTTTCCCGAAAAGCGTCCCCTGGTACAGCCTATTGTGGCGTGCCAGTTTTCGTTTACAGGATAAGATTTACGTGCTCTAAATCAGGTCGGCTGGTAGGTTGTTAAGGTGTTGAGGGAGATCTCTCCCCAACCTCTACATCTTTCCTCTGGACTGAGCATCGAATGGGGTCCGTTGCTTATCTGAGTTCTGGGTTTCATTTACTATTTTAGAATTGGGTGTTTCAGACTTGGAATGATCCTATTGAGTGTCGACTGCTGTTTCAAAGTGATTTCTTATTCATGTACTCATTACTAAACTCTCTCATTTCCCTTCTCGTGCTTTATAAAACAAGCGGAATCAAGTGGCGTTCCTTTTACTGACTCTGAGGATGGATTCTGGCATTGTAAATACTTAGTAATTCTGCGACTTCGCGAGGGATTGCCTGCAATGACTATTGTTTGATAACTGGTCTGTATTCTGGGACGAGAGTGTTGTGACGTGTGGGGGCAGGTGATGTATCCAGCTTCTTTCCTGTGAATAACAGAGTGAGGTCAGGGTGCTTCCTTGCCGCATCACTTTTCAACGACCGGCTTGTATGGACTGGGTTATTGGACAAGGTTGTAGATCAAAGGAATTGTGGGAGCATCCGTCCGGCAACAACCAAGATCACTGATTCTTGTTTTTGCCGATGATGCAGTAATCTTTGCTGAGTCGCTGGAGGTCCTGGTGAGGCTCTCATAGGCGCTGCACGAGGAGGCAAAGCCTTTGGGACTGAGGTCTCCCTGGCTCAAGACCAAGTCCAGGTCTGTGGAGACTTACTAGAATGAAAGCAGTACAGTGTCTGTTCATGCGTGTGGCGAGGAGCATGGGTGAGATGCCTTGGAAAGTTTTGACATAAACCTTGGTAGCGCTTCCATAATGACGGCGGGTACACCGTCAAGAAGTCTTACGACGGATTGGCATATCCCGGTGTTATGGACTCCACAGCGGGAGTATTGGTGCGGTTTTCCGGTACCATGTGCGTAGGACAAAGTGCCGGATCTTCAAGGTCCTAGGCTTGTGACCCGTCTTACTCTATGGTTGTGAGACCTGGGACACTAAATATATGACTTGAAAGAACTAATCAATGCCTTTGGCATAAGTGTCTTCGCAGAATCATGGGGTATCGCTGGGAATGATTACGTGTCAATCAGCGGATTGCAACCGTCAGACTGCATCGATGCCTATTAAAAAAAACCTGCATAGTCCGTCAGCGCCAAGCTTCGGCTATAAAAAAATGGGCATAGGTGTGTCACGCTCCCCTTGAAACCGATCCTTCCCCTCGGGTTGTATCTGTACAGAGAACAATCCGCGTGGAGGGGCCTCAGGGAGCGCCCACAAGGCTCTTGGCTGGGGCAAGTTTGATGTTTCTTTGTCGAGAGCTGCTTGGTAATGGGAAAGGAGCCTGCATGGGAACTCGCGGGCGTGGTTTGACCGCCCGGGAGTGCTTCGTAGGTGGGCGAGGCGACGCAACCCCCGGCTATGCCCCAAACATGATTTAATGATTGAAATACTTCTGTGTGCCTGCTTTGAATCATTTTTAAACTCCAGTGTCACCTTGTTAATTGACATGGCGATGCAATACGTCGACCTCTATCACACATTTCCTGAAATAATTCTCTGTATGGCTTCGTCTGGGGTCTGTAACTTATTCCTTTGATACTGATCCTCAAGTGCATTTACTAACTTGTGGTACCTTTTTTTCAATGCATTGTTTAAGCTTTTTTGGGCCTTGTCTTTGGTGTGGAACTCCACTAGCATCTGTTTCGGTGCGTGTGTTCAGGGACCCCCCTTGAGAAGTAATTTTTTCCTTTCTCTTGGGCTTATAATAGCCTTTTTTGGATTGCTTTTTCTGCCACGCTATTGGGTGTTTGTAAAAAAAAAATGCATAAATTAGTATTCGTATTTTGACATCGCTATAAAAACGGGTTCTTGGATTTCAAAATGCGATGCATTTGTATGAAAAAAAAACAGGTAACATCATGCGTTATCAACGGGTTTTCTGGTGTTGCTTGGTAACTGGCGGTATCGGGCTTCCGTTTTCCTGTATAATATCTGGGTTTCTGTCCGTCTATAAATGCTGCCGAAGGGGCGCTGTTTTTTCAAAACTATGTTCAATTGGGTTTACCTTGGCGACTGTGCGTTTTTCAAGATTTATCTATTTTCGACCTTATCTATAGCTCGACAATTTTATTTTTCTATCTTTATCTGTCTTTATCTATTTTTTTCTTCCAGTACGAAAAATTAATAACGTGTGTATGGCGTGGGCCCTGCTGATTTCTGTGCGTTTTCTCGGTACTTATTAATTCGTGATTTTCAATAGTGGGTTCTATTTTTCGCAGTCTAGCTCATATATGGTGACGGAGTTATTGACAAGTATTTTAAATTTATTTTTCACGATTGCAGTCCTGCGCTGTGCGTTATTTTTTCTGTTATCTTGTACATGTAAAATTTCGAGTTACGCACAGGTCGCGCGGCGGGTGTCGGAACTTGTGTCGCGGGTATGTTACTCTCGCTGGGGGTCTTTTCTCATTGGATAGGTTAGTGCGGCGGCGGAGAGGGTGTGCGCGCTTACTGTGCTCGTCTGTGCCGTCGGCTGTTCCCGTGGGGAACGTGTGTCTACGTGCGTTTTTTCTTTCTATCGTTGTTTTTCTAATTTGCTGTGTTCTCCTTCGTGGTTTTCTAAATTGTTTTCTTAATTTCTGTTTTTATTTGCTGTTGTCTAGTGTGTAGTTTACGCTTCCTGTTTACACAGGTGTTGGATTTATGTGAACATTCATGAGACTATGATTCCAGTTTTATGAAAAAAGATATGCAGAATCGATATTGTACCGCATATACTGTTGATTATCGCATTGACCTACAATATGGCAATGGAATGTCCCCTATTTTTCTTGCAAAAAGTAACAAAATACCTTGTTGGGTTTGAACGCTGGCGAGGTCTGTCTAGCTGGAACGTGAAGCAGAAAGTTGCGGGTGAAAGGTTTTACACTCAGTAGGATTCGTTTAAGGATTTCAACTTTACTTATCATTAGTCAACTTCCCCTTTTTTCAATGATTGTAACTACGCGTTTATGAATTGGTTAATGTCAATAGAGTTGGAATCACTGGAAACCCTGAAATGGTCTGACATTGAACTCATTGGTTTCAAAAAAGACTTGCCTTTTTCGGCGGTTTACAGGTTTAAAGTAACTGAATTAGCTTACTTATAACAAACAATTCTTAATCTCTTCCTCTGCTGTTATTGAATGATACACCTACAGAAACATAATACTTCATACCCTTGGCTAAATGGTGAGACTGAGAAGAGCGGAGGTGAATATCTAACCTTGGGTCTGCAGGCTGTGTGGGTGGCGTGCGTCGACGAGGGACATACACAAACCGGGGATGAAAATCTTGAAATTCCTTCTCACCTCACAAGTAGTCAGGATACCTGCTAAAGGAGGGGAATAGTTCTACAATATCCGATATATAGATAACACGTGCTTAAAGGAAGTTTTTTATAACTTCACAGGAGGTATTGTAGTTGATTGGAGTTTCTACGTGGAGCGGGGGTGTCGGTCTGACTGCCTCGCGATGTGTCCAGAGGTGTCGGGGCTGTGGTGATGGAGAGCCTGGCCCGGGATGTGTAAAGGGGCTCAGCATGCGGGATAGCAGCGGTGTTGGGGAGTAGGAATTCGGCGTCTATTTTCTTTCCTTGGTGTACTGTCTCTTCTTTTCTTTCTGTCTTCTTTCCTTTTCTTGTTTATCTTTCTTCTTACTGCGTGCTGGTTTCCTTGTCTTCAGGCGTGAAAGGAGGCGAGTGAGGAATGGTTGAGAGTTTGCGTTTTGTCGTATGCGGGGGCGGAATCTTTGTCGGCGTCCGGGGCTGGGCTGGCGATGGTTAGGCTTATTTATCTGGGAGGCTAGAAAGCCGGCATTGGTAGGCGGGTGGCTGGCGTCGCGGAGTTTCTCTTCTTCTTGCGTCTTCCCTCTGTTTTGTTAGCTTTTCTCCCTTGGTTTTCTTATGCTTTCCAGTCTCATTCTTCTCTTCGGATTATATACGTGGTTTGCAAGATCCTTTTGCCGCTAGTCACCCACTGTTGGTGCGGGGTTGCTATTCACTGGTAGGCGCCATGCACTGCTTTACTTTGGTCATGCATGGGTTGGAATAATCATGCGTCGGTATTATCTTTCTTGGGTTTAATAAGGATAATAACTGGTACACTTTCATTCACTTGTAGTAATTCAGAGAACTCTCTTATTTCGTCTCCGTGTTTCACTCGCGTGTAGAATGTTTCAATCTCTCAATCTCTCACTATTGGTCTTTCGCGTTCACGACTGCGTCTCACGGAAGTTTCTCGTGATTGTCTCTACACACATCAGTCACGTGTGTGGTCTTTCGTGACCAGAAAAGTTTTCTCCTAAAAGTGAAGGTCTTTTCACAACTAACCTAATGAACATGACGTCACGTCCACGTCACGTTTTGGTAGCACCAGTAAGAGACAAGACATACACTGTCCTCGCCTTTCTCTTCAGCCAATCATGAAAAGGCAGGAAAGGCTTGAATATTTCACTTTGTCCCGTAATCTAACCTTAATCTTTGTTTTGAAAAACAAGTGGAAGAATTACTTGTTTTAACAGAAAATTCTGGCGTACATTTTCTCGCTCTCATCGTCTCGCTAATAAATCATACTAGCTAACTTATTTCTGTCCTTATTTCAGACTAAAACACCTATTACATAATGAAAAAAGTTGTATCGTAAGCGGAGTGACGTCCTTAAAGCCCCGAGCCCAGGCTATTTCCGTGTAATGTTGGGCTACCATTAGAAAGATTTTTAGTGAATAAAGTAATATTTTGACAAATATGACCTGTTTGTAATCCTTATGGAAGCTACTAATATTTATGGATTTGGCATCTTTCTGTTTACAGTAACTTTTCGTAATTTTACTGGCTAATAACAGCCAATTTTTTTATTTTTTTGTATAGCATAAGGAAAGATCTAGGTGTGAAGGAAGTTACGTCGTAGGAAGGTGGGAAAAATAGAAACCGGAAGAATAGTTCCAGAGTTTAACCAGTGAAAGGGATGAAAGAGTAAAGATACTGATTAACTCTTGCATTAGAGAAGGAGATTGGAGACAATAGGGATAAGAATGAGTAGAAAAGTCTTGTGCAGCGAGGCCGCGGGAGGGGTGGAGGCATGCAGATTACAAGTTCAGAAGAGCAGTGAGCATGAAAATTACGATAGAATAGAGCAAGAGAAGCAACATTGGGGGATGATTTAAAGTTGAAGACCGTCTAGTCAGAGGAGGGGAGTTGAAATGGAACGAAAGCTTTTGACTCAACCCCTGTTTAGGAGAGCTGTATGAAGTGGATCCCCCCCAAACTGTGACGACATACTCCATACATTGGCGGATAAGGCCCCTGTAGAGAACAAGCAACTGGGAGGAGAGAAAAAAAAAAAAAGACGGCAGACGCCACAGGACACCTAACTTCTCACTAACTGTTTTAGGCAAAGATGAATCTGAGATTTCAGTTACGATTTTTAGGTAAAGGTACAGTCACAGAACTGTTCATTTGTAGAATGAAGGGACAGTTGAGTGTCATTGAGAAGATGGGATAAATTATGTGTTTTAGGTTTTGTCGAGTAGCTAGTGAAGAAATAGGGTTTTTGTGGCATTTAACAAAACAAGGCTTGCCTTGGTCCAAGGCAAGGTCTTTTACTGAGGCAATAGCCCCTCCGCAGGCGCCTACCAAAACTCCGCCCGGAGGGCCGGCTTTTTCGGCTATCTATAATAAATAAGCGAATGTGTCTGTGTGGTGTGTGTGTCTGTGTGGTGTGTCCGCCCGCGGATAGGTGCCGCCCCCCGTGGCCACAGTACCAAGCCTTGAGGTAATATATCTGGCCTAACTAGTATAAAGCCAATGTGGCGTTTTACTGTTTTGGCCTTGCTTTTTCCATAAGTATTCCTCTCACAATAATTTAAAGTTTCTGCACTAACTATTTACCACCCTTTCGTGGTTCCCTCAATTGTTTAAAGAAAATTTCTTTTTATTTTCTTGCAATGTTATTTAGATATGTTTCACGTTCGTTTTCTGTCCTTTTACTTTACCTTTAGTCCTTTTCCTTCATCGTCCTTCAATGACACTCACTATCTCCTTCTACAAATGAACATTTCTTGTCCTTTTACTAAAATTCTGAACTGGAAATCACTCACATCTCATCTTCTTGCTAAAACAGCTTCTAGGTAGTTAGATCCTGTAGCGATCCTGCGTCCACAATTTTTCTCGCCTCCAAGCTGCTTGCCTCTGTACAGGGGCCTTATCCGTCCATGTATAGAGTATGTCTCACATGTTTTTGGGGGGATCCACTCATACAGCTCTCCTAAACAGGCTGATCAAAAGCTTTTTGTCTCATCAACTCTCCTCGCTCTGACTGACACTCATAGCTCATTCATCTTTAGACCCTCGCCCTTTCTGACGAGTCACACGTGACATAATATATTTAGGTTCTGTTGTGGGCCCTTGGGCCATCCTTTGTGATATACGTAAAAAGAAAAGAGAGAGAAAAAAAAATATTATATTTAAATAATATATATTTATATATATTTATATTATATATATATATATATTCATATATGATTATATATATATTATATATCATTCTATATCTATATAATATATATATATATTATATAATATATATATATATACATATATATATTGTATATATATATATATAATGTATATCTAAATATTTGCGAAGAATGCAATGGTATTTTATAGAAGAGGGAGAAAAAAGAACTGCTAGAGAAATTTTTGCTCTCGAAAATGGTAGAAATTGCGTTATGCAATTGAGTAAAGTTACTGAAAAGGCCATAGCAAAGAGGACATTGGAAAGTTTAAAAGAGATAAAATAAATATTACATTGCAGTAGTAAGAAATGCGAATGATAAAGGGAAATATTATGACAATATTAGAAGCTCTACAAGATAACAGAGTAATGTAACACTATTTAAGCACACATGATTTCTGTAATTTCAGTAATAACTAAGCTGTTTAACAATGAAAAAAAAAAATTGAGTGATCCTAACCTATCATATCTAAGAATCAATGCACTGCAATCAATCCTTGCGTAGATTATTAAATACCACCGATTATGTATAAGATTTGCCTTCAACAGGCGGGTTATGGTCGTATCGATGTAAAAGGATTGAACTGAGACGATTTTTGACTGTGCTGTGCAGAATTTTCTCTCATGAGAACATAGTATTTATATGGAAAACGCAAAGAACATAGTAATACGCCTAGTTTGACTTTATACTAATTAGTCAATAATAATATATTTTTGCATAGGAATGCAATGTATCTATAGAAAGAGAGAGATAACCAGTACTGACAGTTAAAGATTATTTCGAAAATTGAAAATTGTGTTATACAAAAAACGAGTAAATTGCTGCGAAGGGGGCATATCAAAGGGGAAAAGTGTAGGGATTTTAACAGTGGCATAAAATATCATTACAGTAGTATGAGAATGTGATTGCAAACTATATAATCATTTACAATATTTTAAAACATATAAATGATAACAGATTCATTTATAAACTTGGTCAATAAAATACTATTTAATGTGTTATTTAGAAGTTGTTTCACTGTGTACTGTTCACTGTTGAGCGTCATCCAAAACCTATCCTATCGGATATGCATGTTTATGCAAGGTAATCTTTTCGTATTAAAATTTGTGTATACTTGCCTTCACAGCCGTTATGTCCTATTTTAGTATGTAGAAGGGATTGAACATGAGGACGAGTTGATTTGTGCTGGTTCCTGGAGAGACTCTGAGCTCCGACGCATGCATCCGCCCTTTATAGACTCTTAAAGTTTGGCTCCTCCTAAAATTGTGTCCCCCCCCCCCCTTTTTTCCCCCCCAATTTACCCCCCCCCCCCCCCCCCCCCCCCCCCCCGGCCTAAAATTTTTTAAAAGGGCTGCTAAAAAAAAAAAAAAAAATGATCGGATCACCATATTTGGGTTTAAAAACCTTCCCCGGTCAACCTGGTTAAAAAAATGTGCCATATAGTTCATTGCCCCCAGGGGGGGCGGAACCTATCCAACACACAACACACACACACACACAAAACACCACACCACACACCCACCACAGCAGACAGACAGAAGACCCCTTTTTTGTTTTATATTATTATAGATTACCCACACCCCCCCCCTATTCCCTCACCCTCAACCCACCCACCCCAACCCATCCCCCCCCCCTTTCCTCACCCTCCCCCACACCCATTCCCCTCCCCCCCATTCACTCCCCATTCCCCATCCCCCAAACATAAAGGGCTTCCCCTCAATTAGAGAAAACTGCAACTCCAAAATGCCGGGCGCTGGCATTTTTAACTCACAATTTGGGGAAAATTGGTAAACCTAAAAAAATTGGGCTTATTTCACTGCACTTAAACCAAAAAATATAATTTTAAGAACGATTTTTTCTTTTGTTATTGTATAGAACCTAAAGTCTTAAACATGCTTTAACCAAAAACCCAAGTATTTATAGTAGGAGGCAGGTAAATGTTCTCTATAAATAATTAATAGTCAATACGTATGTTTAAAGTTACTATCCTAGGCAGAATATTTTCCTGTTATTATTGGTTAAACAGATAGAAACCTGGAATCAATGATCAGCGTAAAGTGCAATGTTTTGATTCAATCGCCCCCCCACAATCTCCCCGCCACCACTCCCCCCCGCGGCGTGTCGCCTCCCCAAATTTTAAAACCCACATTGTTTGAACCAACCGATTTTTGGCATTCTTTTTTTTTCGTTTTTTTTCCAAGGGTTGCTTTTTTTGTATTTTACGCGTTTCCCCGACCAAGCATACTTCTTAGAAAACAGTGTAACACACCCAAATTTTACTGCCACAATATACTGTAAAAATTATTAGCTTTTCCTCGAGGCGATTAAATTTGGGATTAAATTGCTATTATAGAACGTACCATCGTAAAGAATTCATCATATAATTATAAACAAAAAAGAACTATATTTTTTGTATTCAGATCGGTGCTCAAAGTTTATCGCGAAATAATTTATAAAAATATTAGTCGCGGAGCCAAAAAACAGTAAAACCAACCCCTTTAGTTAAAACTGCCCGCGACCCCTGGGATTTCTCGAGTTTCAGTTCTTCAATTCTCGCAACCTACTTTTTTTTCCAATTCTCGCTAATAGGCTGCAAAAAAAAAAAAGAAAAAAATGTCGATCATCTCATAAGTGGGCTTTCCTTCCCCTGGTCAACCCATTCCAAAAAATTTTTCCCTAAAGGGTGTTTTCGCCACGGGGGCGGAACCTATAACCCCCCACACACACAACAGACAGACACATTTCGCTTTTTTTAAAAGAAGATGAAAGTACTGAAAAAACCCAATGAAAATCGGCAAACATAACCAAAGACCTCACCAAAAAAAAATGTCCAAATTTGGGAATGCCCCAAAATTTTTCATTAAAAAAATTAAACCAAAGGGAAACTCCTAATAGTAGTGACTAGTACGATATAAAAAATTGATTAAACGCACTAAAACCAAAATAATTATTTTTTTTTAATCTTTTTTTTATAAATTTATGAAAATTTATCTGTATATTCTATCATGTCACAACTTTCAGTAAAAAAACTTAATTGGCATCCCGCTCAATTAGGTAAAAAAATTGTATCGTAAGCGGAGTGACGCCCTTTAAACCCCTTTTTTCAGGCCCAGAACGAAAATTTCCATTGAAATTTTGGCTACCATTAGTATTTTTTTTGGGGAATATAAGTAATATTTTATGATATGACCTGTTTACCCATTGTTGGACAAACAAATTTGGCATCTTCCGTAATTTTTTCGAAATTTTAGGATAAAACCAAAAAAATTTTTTATGAAAAGGAAAAAGTCTGGGTTTTTAAGGATTTAAAGGGGTTCAAAAA
This sequence comes from Chionoecetes opilio, assembly GCA_016584305.1. Classification (NCBI taxonomy): domain Eukaryota; kingdom Metazoa; phylum Arthropoda; class Malacostraca; order Decapoda; family Majidae; genus Chionoecetes; species Chionoecetes opilio. Next base: position 87,079 of record JACEEZ010011314.1, read on the forward strand.
GGAAAAAAAGGGGGAAAAAAAAAAGGGAAAGAGAGTTCCAGGTTTACCGGGAAAAAGGGATGAAGGAGTAAATATCCTAAATTAAACTCTTCCCTTAGGAAATAGGGAAACAGTATAGGGATAAAAAATGATGAAAGTCTTGTGAAAGCGGGCCGCGGGAGGGGGGGGGCCTGCATTAAAATTCAAAGAGCGTGAGCATAAATAACGGTAGAAGATAGCAAAGAAACAACTTGCGGGGGGGTTTAAAAGATTGAAACCGCCCCAGTCGAGAGGGGATTTGATGAGACAAAACTTTTGACTCTACCTTGTTTAGGAGAGCTGTAGGGAGTGGATCCCCCCCAAACATTGAGACAAAACTCCATAGATTAGTTTTAGAAAAAGATATTTTTTTTGATCCCCACCAAATACAAGAAAATTCACTTTCCCAACATATCCTAGGGGTCCAAAAAAAGAATACATAATTTTAAAACAAAATTAAAAATCTTCATTAAACAAAAAGGGTTTTTACGCATATATCCGAAAATTTTTTGGGTACAAAGCCCCCAAAGCCCCCCCTTCCGGGGGGATTTTAGGCCCCTCCTGCAGAGGGCTTTTGGGGGGCCCTTTCGGCCCCCCAAACACACTCCCCAAAAAGCCCCTTCTAATTTTCCCCAAAATCATGGATTAAAAAATGTATGAAATTAACGCCTTCCCCCATAAACCCCCCACCCTTTCACTCACCCATTCCCCATCACCCCCCCCCCATTCACTCACCCATCACCCCCCCCACCCCATTCCCCTCCCCCCACCCATTTACTCCCCCTTTCCCCATCCCCCACTTTCAAGGTTTTCCCCAATTCTCGCAACCACTTTTTTTTTTACAATTCTCGCTAATAGGCTGCCCAACAAAAAAAAAACCAAAAAATGGGTCGGATCATCTCATAAATTTAGCTTTTTAAAAATTGCCCCTTTTCGAGCTGGTTCCCCCCAAATTGCCTATTATGGGAAATTTTTGGGGGAGGGGGGCGGCCCTATCGCGGCACACACCAACCCCACACACACAAAAACACACAAAAACACACACCCACACCACACACACCAAAACCACACACAAAAAACCCCCACACACAAACACAAAACAACCCACACCCCAACCACAAACACACACACACACACACACAAAAACACACACACCCACAAAACCCCACACACACACACACACACACCACACACACACACACACACACACCACACACACAAACCCAAACACACACACACACAACACACACACCCCACACAACACCAAAACCCCACACACACACACACACAAACCCACACACACAAAACCCCACACACACACACCCACACACACACACACACACACCCCAAAACACACACACACAAAAACAACACACACCCACTTTCGCTTATTTTTTCATAGGGTATAGCTGTACCACTCATCATCGGGCATTTTTTGCGAATAAATCATAGATACTATTGATAAAAATAACTTTTCGGGAAAATCACTAATAAGGGACACTCCCGCCATGACAAAGTTCTTCGGGCTGTATCTTGCCCCAGGGGCACAGCCCTCATCCACCGGGAGACGGCCGCGCCCCTCCTAAATTTCCCCCCTGCCTGCCTCTATAGGGTAAAGAGTGAGCCCGACCACGGGAAACGGGGGGGGTAAAAAACTTTCTATATAAATTTACTGATGTTATGCTTTTTAATTTTACAAAAAAATTTTCACTGTTAATTTTGGGAAATTTATTAAAATTTAAGTAGGGGGGGGTTTTTTCTTCTTGATGATGCAAAAAAATTTTTTCATGTGTTATTTTTAAGTGTATCCATTGCTACTTCCGTCACAATATTTTTGTTTTTAAGATCTGCACATAATTTTGGTATTATTCTCGTGGGAAAAAGTACGAAATTTGCAAAGCAAACCTAAGGGGCATCAAACCATCCTAGGGTCGCTTCCCCGTACATTTCGCAAAAAAAATGTCTTTTTCTACTTTTTTAAAAAGAGCTTGTATAGGTGGACACCCTGACTCGATGTAAAAAAAAATCTTACAAGTCGTACCTCGGGCTCCCCGCATCTGGGGTTTTAAATGACCAGTTATATAGTTTAAATATTGGTTTTTAAATCTGCATTCAGCCCCGACTTTGCATCCATACAAGACAGCAGATAATACTACAGCATCAAACATTTTTCTTTACAATGAAGGGCACGTCATTATTTTTATGCAAAAAGGAAAAAACTTATTAAAGTGAGCCATCTTATCCTGAGCGTGAGCCCTGACCGCCGACGACGCAGACCCCGTCTGCCGTGAAGGGTGAGCCGAGGTAAGTGTAGCGTTTGACAGTGATTCACAACCTCCATCTACAATCATAGGAAGCCTGTCAGCATCCGAACCACAGAAACCATCAAATTAGTCTTAGTCCTTATTCATTTTCATGCCAAAATTCTTACAAAACTGACATAGCATGACAGCTTCTTATCATGTTTGCCCTACTCGTAGATAACAATACCGTATCGTCCAAAAGGGAAACCAAAAGTGTAACCATGACAAAAACCATCTGAATCACAATTTTTCCTTTTAAACATTTTAATTAACCCTTAACGTAGATGATAAACAGTAAACATGATGTTGGAGAACCTTCCCTTACTCCTATAGTTGTGGCAATCAATGTTTGTTCCAAATATCCCTGTTAGTGACATTATACATGGCAACTATTGCCCCCAACATTACTGCTCCGCAACCTAACCTCTTCAAAACAGTGATAAGCACGCTTCTGGGTACAAGGTCATACACCTGCGAGAAGTCTACAAATCTATAATAATATAAGCGAAAGTGTGTGTGTGTGTGTGTCTGTCTGTGTGTGTGTTGGTGTGGTGTGTGTGTGGTGTGTGGTGGGGTTTGGTGTGTTGTGTGTGTGTGTGTGTGTGTGTGTGTGGTGCCCCGCTCTAGGTGCCGCCCCCTGTGGCGGAATCCCCTCATATGGCACAGTTTTGGAACCGGGTCGAGCAGGGGAAGGTTTTAAGCCTACTTATGAGATAATCCAATCTTTTTTTTTTTTTTTTTAGCAGCCTATTAGCGAGAATTGTGAAAAAAGTGGCTTGCGAGAATTGAGGAAACCTTGATGTTAGGGTGATGGGTAATGGGTGGGGTAATGGGTGTGGAGTGATGGGTTAGTGAATGGGTGGGGGGTGATGGGTGAGGGAATAGATGGGGGGTGATGGGTGAGTGAATGGGTGTGTGGTGATGGGGAAAGGGTGAGTGAATGGGTGGGGGTGATGGGTAATGGGTGAGTGAATGGGTGGGGGGGTGATGGGTAATGGGGGATGAATGGGTTGGGGGTGATGTGAATGGGTTGGCGTTAATACATACATTTCTACATCCATGATTTCAGGAAAGCTAGAAGGGGCTATCTGGAGAGTCTGTGTTTGGTGGGCCTTCGGCCCACCAAACACAGGTGGTGCCCACCAATAGCCCTCCGCAGGAGCTAGCCAAAAAGTCCGCCCGGAGGGCGGCTTTGCGGCTAGTGTAATATAAAGCATTCTTTTATTTTTCTTAGCTAGGTCTGTTAGTAGACGTAAGGTGACAATATGTTCTACGCAGCCGCGACCCTTCTGCGCTCCCGCCTGCTCTCGAAAAGGCTTGAACCACTGGTTCAGTCTCGCGCACAATATCAGATCATAGAGCTTTGCGATCGAGTTCATGATACTTATTCCAATGTAGTTTCTCTACGATTTCCCTTGGGTCTCATACATGGGCGGATAAGGACCCTGTAGAGAGCAAGCAACTGGGAGGGAGAAAAAAAAAGACGCAGACGCCACAGGACACCTAACTTCTTATAAGCTGTTTTAGCAAGAGATGAGATGTGAGATTTTCAGTTCAGAATTTTAGTAAAGGACAGTCCAAGAATGTTCATTGTAGAATAAGGAGACGTTGGTGTCATTGGGGAAGATTGGATAATTTTTTGTTTTTGTATAGAAGGGGAAAAAATAGGGGTGAAAA
>JACEEZ010011315.1:0-22500 GCA_016584305.1 Chionoecetes opilio
TTGTGCTGACAAGGGGTGGTGTGTTGTGTGGACAATGGGTCGTACCCGTGCCTGTGGAGTGTGTCCTGTGTGGCTATGGGTGGTGGTGTTGGGGGGCAGTGTGTTACATGTGTGGGGGCAGCCGTACCCTTTGTTATGTGAGGGTTTAATGGCCCCAGCAGTTTTTTTGAAAAGGTTTCTCGGGAAAGTTTTTGTAAAAATAGTCTTTGCTCATAAGTTGCTTTTATATTTTCTGTAGCTCAATATATCACATGAAACTTACTTTCTTCACCCATTGGAAAGTAGCAGGAGACTGAATTACAACAGAGCTGGGCACTAAATACTTTGAATGTATTTAAATACTAAATACTAAATACTTGGGAGAAATGTATTTAAATACTAAATACATTTTACGAATGTATTTAAATACTAAATACATCAATTGTTTTTAAATACATTTGTAATACATTTTAGATACACACAAATTTTAACATCTCTGAAAAAATTGAATTTCCCTTAGATTTTGGGTTTCCTTAGAAATTTCCTTCTCAGGCCTAAATTTCCTTGAAATCAGGACATTTCCTTGCCATTTGGAAACACTGGTTCACTGTAACACAGGGTTGCCAGATAGTTGGGTGGGTTTATGGCCAAATTTACTGATCAGGAGTAAGAAATGCCGTAACATCAACAAACTGGGCTGAAAAAATTGCGCAACCAAGACCCAAGCAGCATGATGGAAATATCGTGACAGAGTTACTGGAAACGTGCAACAAGTACTTTCCCCAAAAAAAGAAAAGGAAAGGGGGCAGAAGGACCCAAATACCCAGGGCCAGGAAAATACTCATGAGAAAAAGGAAAAAAAATGAATAAACAGAGGTTTAGAACAGAAAAAGAAGATAAAAAGCAAGAAATCTGGACTCAAATAACTGAAAATAGAAGAAAATATTCAGAAATCCCATGAACAACAAAGGAAAAGTGAAGAATCCAATGCAATCACAAAAAATAAAACTAAACCCCAAACTACTTCTTCAGCTTTTGCCAAAAAGTTCTCAAAAGCCTGTGCCCCCCTTGGACCTTTACTAACACCTGAAGGACAATTGCAAGAGAAAATGCAGAGAACATATGCAAACTTCTTGCGAGCAATACCAGTCCCCCTTCCCAGCAAAACCCGACGAGGCAAAGAAAGTAACAGACCCACATCCCCTACTTTGTCTGCCAACACCCCTGACCAAACAACTACTTCAGGCCGGGAAGACATAGAATTCACCCAGGAAGATATAATTACAGCAATAAAAGAGCTAAAACTGAACTCAGCGCCCGACCAGATGACATACCAACAAGTCTGTTAATCAAATGCAAAGAAGCTTTAGCGTATCCATTACACATACTGTGGCGTCACTCATTGGATACAGGTAAAGTGCCTGACCAGGCAAAGAAAGAAAACAATAACCCCAATCTACAAAGGGGGACCCAAGGGCTCAGCAAAAAACTACAGACCCATAGCACTCACCTCAACATGGTGAAAGTGTTTGAAAAAAATCATCCGAAACAGGATTTATGCCTTCAGGAAGAAAGAAATCTTCTTAACAATTGGCCACCCATGGATTCCCGGGAAAAGGCAGATCCTGCTTATCACAGCTTCTGGCATCCCCACGACAAAACTCCTCCACCCCCTCGCAGAAGGTAAAAACATCGACACGGTATTCCTGGGTTTTTGCGGAAGGCCTTGTCAAGGGGACCATGGCATCCTCATACATAAGATCAAGGACCTTGGAATAGCAGGAAAATGGGTTATGGCTATACAATTTCCTCACTGAAAAGAACGCAGTCAGTGACGGCATATGGAGCCATTTCAGAGGGAAACAGTGTAGTGAGCGGTGTCCCCCAAGGGTCTGTACTAGACCTCTACTCTTCCTCATCCCCTGATAGGGGACAGACAAAGAAGTGACCCACTCAACAACGGGCCCTCTTTCGCCGATGACACCAACATATGTAAAAGCATTGGAGCCAGAGAAGAATCAGCCTTCTTTAAGAAGATCTCGACAAAATCTATGAATGGGCCAAAACGAACAACATGCTATTCAATGGTGAAAAAAATTTCCCAACTCTCAGGAGTGGTAAAAACCAGAGATTTCCCCAATAACACCTCCCTCCTGTCAAGCGAGAAAACAAGTGATAACCACTAACCCCATGTAAAATGTCTGGGCATTCACCTCAATGCTGATGACACCTTCCAACACCACCCTCGAAGAGGGCCATCAAGAAAGCTAGAAAGGGTTGCAGGGTGGATACTTAGAACCTTCTACTCCCGGGAAAAAGAGTGTATGATTACTATGGAGAGCATAGTCCAGCCCAAACCTGGACTACTGCAGTTAAAATATGGTCTCCCCACAAGGCTAGGATATCCAGGCCCTTGAGTCGGTCCAACGGTCATTCACAAGGCAAATAAGAGGGATGAAAGAACTCTCCTACTGGGAAAGACTAAAAAGACTAGGACCCATATTCCCGCAACGACGCAGAGAGAGATATTCCACCATATACATCTGGAAGATCCCAAAAAGAAAAAAATACCCAACCCCTCCAACACCAACAAAGTGGATGCCTTACCGTACATAAATGAGAAAAAGGTCGGAAAAAGCTTCAGGAAAGCCCCACAAAATCAAGCCCCGGCAAGAAAAAGAAAAAACTTCTATCAGCCAGCCTACCCTACAGTGGCCCAAGAGCCTATCAACAGCCTCCCAAGAAACATCAGAGACATCACCGGCTGCTACGTAGAGAAGTTAAAATCACAACTGGACGAATACCTGTGGAGTCCCTGACGAACCAACCCGTACGGGTTTTCACTTCGCTATGTAGACAACCCACAAAAATCCTTACTGGACCAAGTTTAACCCACAATTTAGGGACGCTAGGACCCGGCTGCAGCGGTAGAACACTACGGCTCTGAGGAATTATCCTCTAAACAACATCAAGTATCAAGTAAGATCAAAAAGTATTAAAAAATTTATATAAATGTTTTTTAAAAATAAAATGTATTTAAATACTCAAAAAGTATTAAATACTGTATTTAATTAACTGTACACAATAATTAAACAACTACATAAAAACCAATGTTTTAAAAATGTACTTTTCAAAAATAAAAAAAATGTATTTAAATACGTATTTAAATCAATTGTTTTTATTACTGCCCAGTTTGATTACAACCACCTTCATAAATGTTCAAATTGATAGAATTAAAAGAGAGAAATGAAGTAAAAAATGAGGCTATAAATATTTAGTTCTGAATTTCAGCTGGTTTTTCAAGAATCATAATGTATAAGGGAAAGGGAGGGAAAAAATTTCAATAATGTAAAACCCCCCGACGGGTGGATTAAACAATTTAGATTAAATAAAATGTATCTCTTTCAAAAAGTCGAAAAAAGGAGGAAAAAAAAAAAAAAAAGGGGGTTTCCAGAATTTCATTTAAAAAGGATGAAAGATGAAGATCTGGTTAACTCTTGCATTAGTAAGGGGACGATGGGGATGAGAATGAGTAGAAATTTTGGCTTTGGCAGGAAGGGGGGGGCATGCATTTAAACAAGTTCAAAAAAGCGTGAGCATGAAAAAAGGGTAAAGATAGAAAGAGGGGAACTTGCGACGGGGGTTTAAAGATTGAAGACAGCCAGTCAGAGGAGGGGAACAGATCGATAAAAACTTTGATTCCCCCCTGTTAGGAGCTGATGAAGGTTCCCCTTAACATGTGAGACTCCCCTACATGGGCGGATAAGGCCCCTTAAAGGCAACCACTGGGGGGGAGAAAAAAATGGATGCAGACGCGAGTCCACCTGGCCAGGCTGCGGTTAGGACACCATCCGACTCCTCCCGGGTATCGCAAGACTGGTGGATCCATTTTTGATGTCTGCCAGGGTGCAAAAACCCAACACCCACATAAAACATAAGAAGAAAATAAGGAAGACAAAAGGCCGCAGACCCACACGAGGTGTTCCTGTAAACATACATTATCGAGACCCTTTTAAATAAGACGAAAACCAAGAGGAGGGGAAAGAGTAGGTTTTGGGCACATATCAAAAAATATTGTGGAAAGACTGGAAAAGCCACTCTAGGAAAAGGCCCGTGGGAAAACCCAGTCCAGGTCAGGCCACCTTAGGGCTCGGGAAAGTTCGGCCAGGCAGCACGAGGAACAAAAAACAGCAACAAAATTCTATTTATATTTGTAAATAAGCTGGATTTATGTTATTTTAAAGGTTTGTGTTTAAACCCTGAGGCCCCCGGCACAATTTCCATAGTAATCTAAGTATCAAAAGATTTTTTTGTTAATATCAGCAAAATTTTTAGATATGACCTGTTTTTTATCCTTGCCCCCTTTGTCCATGAGCCAAACCCAATTTTGGGATATCGGTACCACCCGGGGTGACTTTTAAATTCTCTTAGGTGTTTTTAGCTTGTACTGTCTCAGTTTATGTTTAAATTTAATGGGCCCTTGCCCTGGAAAGGCTTAAGGGGTTCGTTACCCACTTTTGAATAACACCCCCCTACCAAAAAATTCAAAAAATTTTTAAAGGTTCAAATTTTGGGGACAGGAATGCCAAATGTCCCTAAAAGGGAAATTTATATAATTGGGGAACTTTTAAATAAAAGGGTCCTTTTAAATTTTTACACCTAAGGAAAATTGCCTGGGCTTGTACTTACATTAGGGCCCAAATTTAATCCTCCTCAATACCTCTTACGTCAGACTGGGGAATCTGACTTTTGTGCCCCCGGGCTCTTTTTTAAATAACCTTGGGGCAGTCTGAAAACCGGGCACATGTCCGTACACTTCAGGCCATTGCTGAGGCAAGGGGCATTTTAGGGATTTTCGCATGACCGAAACACACGGGCAAAACAGTAGCTGCATAACGCTCGGGTGCGGGTTTAAGCCTCGCACCCAAAGGGACAGAAACTTCCCCTCCTCATCTGTCATCCAGCCGCATTTCTTTTGGGTTCCCCAAAAAATGGCTGGTTTCTGCAGATTTTCTCCTCCAGATCGCAGCCTGGTATTTGGGAAACGTAGTGATGCAAAAGAGGCAGCCCTCACAAGGAGGGAGTTGACTTGACCCCACCTCCCCCTTTCCGCCCCAGAACGCTCTACCGAAGCTTTTTTTCACCTAAAGTTTGTGGGGGGTAAAATGGCGGGTACATGGGGCGGGGGTTTTTTTTCCTGTAGTTTAAAGAGTTCGGGGAGACACTTCCCATAAAAGCCCCCAAGTTTTCGGGGAAAGCACCCTGGTAGGGGTCTTGTCCATCTTCCCCTGCTTGATTTGCCCGTCTTTCCCCCCCCAGCGAAGGGGCACGGGACGGTATAAACAGCCTGTAAAGGCATGCTCCCCCAATCAATGAATCACACACGTTTGCCTCCCATTTGTCCCGGCTCAGTGGGGTTTGATATCCAGGAATTTTTGGGCCCCGGTTTTTCGGTCCCGCACTTCTGGAAACCCAGGGGGAGGGTCTTGTGGCACATCCCAGACACACCCCCCATGAGTCTGTTTTCCTCTGCAGTGTGATGACAGACTTGTACCCAGATTCTGCTCATAAAGTGCATGGAAAAAGGAGGCTTTTTGTTCTGCTTCTTCAAACTTGATTTAAGGGCTCAGGGCCCCTTTCCTTCCCCACTGCTTTTTGGGTGATTTTAAAAGCAGAGCTGCTCACATGTAAACATACAAGTTTTCCTTGCCCTCGAGCTTCTCCCGTGCTTTGGGTTTTTTCCATTTTCTACCGGGAAAATTTGATGAAAATTTTGTCCTTGTTGGAGGAACTCCCGAGAAAATTTTCTCCACTCCCTGGATGTTGTGCCCAGTTGAATGTTCTTGAAATGGATCCCTGTCCCTTTGCATTTTCGGGTTTGGGCTCGTTCGGGCTTTCTTTGATGGATGCTCCTTGTAGACGTCAAACAAAAAACACCCCAAATGCCCCCTTGCTTTTAAAGCCCCTAAGGGAAAACCCGTGCCCCAGTGCTTTTGGCCTGCAAGCTGTGAAAAAGTTTTTTGTCGTTTCCCTTCAGTTTCGGGCCGGGCCCCTTCCCATCAATTAGGGTTAGCAAAAGGGCTGGGGAATTCACCTCTGCAGGAGAAACTTTCCCTCTCCAACTCCCTTGCTGGGCACCCCTTTTTGGGTCTTGGGGGAAAGCCCCAATCACCGTGGAAGTGCCCAGGGGCCAAAGGCCCCGGGGGAAAGACCCCAAGACATTCATCTTTTTTGAGCTTTCTGTTCTCGGGAAACAAGGATCATCGGGCCCAAAATGGGTTTCCTGTAAAGCCTTCAAAAATAGCCTCCTTGGCATGGCCTTGGGGAGCGTGGTTCTTCTGATGTTGGAACGTTTTTTTCTATTTTTCTTTCTTCGTCATCGTGTCATAAAACGGTATAGTTTGGCGTTGGGCCCCTCCCAGGCGTCTTCCTTTTGAAGGTTTTAAATATGCATCCTCCCCCAAATTCTGTAGGCCCCTAAAAGGGTTTTTTTTGGGGCCCAACTTCTGGTGGTGCTGTGTCCCCATTTGCAAACTGACAAGATCTCCGGGCTTTTCTTTTAAAGGGGGTTTTTAAACCAGTTTGGGTTCTCCATCATTTTGAACTAAAGTTTGGACATGGGGCCTCATCTTTTTAAATCCGGCATCTTTTAGGTTGGGGGGCGGGAATTTCATTTATATTTTGGCCCTACTACCAGGGGCCCTGAGTTTCCTTCAAGAAAACTGCTGGATACTCCGATGCCCGGGTGGGTCCCCTGGCGACAGCTCCCCCTTTTCAGGCTGAAGCCTTTGTGCCCCCTGGTGTCGGGGTGTTTTTGGTTTATCGTCTTTTCGATGGTCTGGTTCCACAGGAATCCCCCAAAGGGGAATTTTTTCAAAACCGATCTGGACCGAAAACCCAACCTTTGCATGAAGTTTTTCATGGACCTTTGGGTGTTAAAATTGGGCAGTCGAGACATCATGGCATGTAGTAGGTCGGGAAATCGGGCATGGGTTCACCTTGTCATGGGCCAAAACACCACGGTATCATCTTCGGATTGCTCCTAAAGGGGAAGCATCCAGTTGCCCCTCTGGGGGGCTCGAAACCAGGTCCCCGGGATGATCTCCAAACCCTGTCCGGATGACATTTCCAAAAGGGAAAAAATCACCAAATAAAAGAAATTTAAACCCCCCAAATGGGGGGGGAAATTTAAATATACCCTCGGAATAACTCTTGTTTGAAAAACAAAAATTTGCTACAAGAGCTGTTGGAAAAATATTTTTCAATTTCTCCCCTATTTAGGGATTTATTTTCCCGATTTTTGGGAAAATACCCAAAATTATTTTTTTTTGGGTAAATCCCCCCAAAAAATGAGGAAAATTTTAAAAATACCTAGGAAAAAACTCTGGTAGAGAACAAATTCTCCCAAGGGGTTTTCCAAAATTTCGCAAAGATTTTGTGTTGAAAATTTTTTAAAAAAACATGAGGAAAAAAAAACCCACGTCCGCGAAAATCTTTTTTTATGGGGGGGCACCCCCCATTTCAACAAAAAAACGACTAAGCTACCAGGGCGGGAAGGGGTAACCCTATCTTAATTATTTTTAAAATTTACTCTAAAAAACATTTTTTTACCATTCGTTGTTTTTTTTTCCCCCGGTGGTACCGATATCTGGGCCTGGTTTTTGGACAACAACTAATTTGGAAAATTTCGTTACTCTTCGTTTTTTTTATGGCTACAACATACAATTTTTTATAGCAAAAGGGAAAAATCTGGGGGGTGAAGAGGTTTTAAAAAAAGGGAAAACTAATGTGTTTGCCCCGAATGTCAAATTTACTTGATATACAGGGGCACAACCCCCCCACAGAAATTTTGACCCCCCCCCTCGGGCTTTTTTCCCTAAAAAAAAGGGAACATTTGGTAATTTTAAGCATGAACCCCCAGTAGAATGGAATTTTTGCCTCGTAAAAAAAAAAAAAAGACTATAGATGATGAATTCCCCAAAATCCCCCCTTTTAACATCCAAATCTTCGGGCCTCTTTTCCGTGTGTTCTTTTCTTTTTTGTGTTTGTGTCTTTTTTTTGTTTCTTTTTTAGTGTTTTTGTCCCTTTTGTGTTAAAAGCTTTCGCCTTCGGAACACAGGTTTTTCTTGGGGCCTTCATTGAGTCCGTAAAAAAGAAAAGGACCAAAATGACGGAATTTTTTTAGGAGAGATTCCCAGCCCCTTCCCACCTTCCCCCGGCAAAGGAAAACCTTTAAACCCCTACATTTGGTTCACGGTAGACTTTTGAGGGCGTTTTTGAAGATCTTTTTACGGCAAGTGTGGCCTTCAACCTGGTTTACATCGTTACTAAAAGCCTGTCACCAGGGGGACTTAAATGACACAGGTACTGGTAACTTATGTTTTTCAATACAATGGAATTATAAGGAAATAGGGAAAAAAATGGTTCCCCAAATCGGGGTTAAATTTATTGGGGGAAGGACCAGTAGTCAGGGGGGTCAGGGCAGGGAAACCCAATAGGGAGTTTTAAAAGAAGGCTGGATAAATTCATGGATGGGATGAAAGGTGGATGTGGGTAGTGTTTAGTAACGGGAACTACCACGTGTAGGTCTCACGGCCTCTTGTAGCTTCTTATGATCTTATAATAGCTAACTTTTTTTTAAACTTAGGATAGCTCCCAAACCAGAAGTACCAGGGGTTGTTTAGTGGCCATTGCCTAGGACTGCCATTTCAGTGTTTGAGTGTCATTTCTTCCTCATCCTCCCTTTTCTAGTGTTACACGTTCTGGTCCTACGTCAAAAACTTTATCCACACCTCTCATGTCTTCCCAAACCTTTCTTCATGGGTTGATTTTTTCTCATTCTATATAAAGCTTGAAAAGGAATGACAAAAATAAATAACGAGATATTGACCCCAAACCCTGATATTTATTATAAAAGGATTACATTTCTTTATATTATCATTTTCAAGTTTGCTATTTCCAGTGACACAATTTTTTTTCTTTTCAGCACCCTCCCAACACGAGGCCGAGTGATCATGCCTGGAAGTAGTGAGCTCGGCGTCCCAAGTTCAAGTCCCACCGGGTGCATATTTTATCGTCGAGGGGCCCGAAGTCAACCCACATTGTCGCCTGTCAATATTATCTTCGACGGCGGAGGACACAGGGGGCGGCATTTTGGCACACGTCAAAAACAAGATAATAAGAAAATAGCTGTACTGATTTTCATCAGATTATGTGAGTATTTTTGTGTGCACCATAATAAGTCTTTATCCCTTGAGACCCAGAACCCTAATTTCCATTGTAATTTTTCTGCCATTAAACAATTTTTAGTGCATAAAGACCAATATTCAATAGATATGACCTGTTTAGTATCCTTGTCAACTAACAATTTGGTGTATTAAGTTACTTTTCGAAATTTTTGGCTAACATACAATTTTTTATAGCGAAGAAAAGATGGGTCTCAAGGGGTTAATAAATACTATACACAAGATACAGACTTCAACTTGGTACCTATTTACTGTTCATGGGAGTACAGCGTATAAATGATCTGATTTCACACTTCATAATTTACTATTTTCAAAGAATATTATAAATTAGTATGGTATTGAATTATGGTAAAACAAATTGTTACAGTATTTTCCATTATGATTTATAATGGCAAATACTGTAACATCATAATTTGATTACCATAATTCAATACCCCTACCAGTACTAATTTTTAATATTTTCTTACATATTTTCAAATTGGGGTGAAATCAGATCATTTATACGCTGTACTATGAACATAAATATGTACCAAAAGGTTAAAAAGGGTCGAAAATACCTCTAAGAGTCTCCGGAACAACCCACAGATATAAAAAAAATAACAGTACATCCTCACTTCTTTATTAATTTCAAATCTTTTTTTACATACACCGGGAAGATATTTTGTTAATCAGCGGCAGCCGTCCCGGGGTGTGTGTGAACGGTGTCACCGCATTTGTGGCGGCGAGCTGCTGCAACCCTGGGGGGAAAAAGAAAGTTAGAACCAGTCATGTTCTATGGATGTGATGGCTGCTGTCATCCTTACTTGTATAAAAATATTTCTAAGTGGCTCACATTGACAGTCACTTCAAAAAGGGTAGTTCAGATTATCAAGTTTAGTCAATTGATGAATAACATTTCTACCCCGGTTTTTAAACAAGCTTTATGATACTATTGCCCTTGTAAGGAAGTTTTTTTTAATTAATTAAATAATTAAGTTTAGTTTTTTTCAATAACTCATTTGCGTTTATGGTCTTGTTCCGGAGACTCCGGGGTATTTTCGACTTAAGTTACTGTTATGAGATGTAGCAGTGAATGATCTACACAAAATAGTACATAGCTAAAGGCCATTATTTGATTGCTACAATTTGCAACACTTAAAAGCTATTCAAAAGAGGCAATGCTTACAAAACATGTTGAGAACACCGGGAAGAAGAGATGTTTTGTCCTTCAGCGGCCGCCGGTGCAAAGTCTGTGCCTTGGGTGTATGTGCCTAGTGATGCCAACTGGTGGTCACCGGGTGTTATGGGCGGAGAGCTGCTGCCACCGTGCAACCCTGTGGGGGAAAGAAAAGTGACAGACTGTCATGTGCCGTGGGTGTGTGATGAGATGGCTGCTGTCTTTAATCCTTACTTGTAATATAATGATTTGATTGATATTTCAAAGTTCTTTACATTCACTTCAATAAAATTGGTTCAGATTTTTTGAGTGAAATTAGTTAATGATTTTTGTCACAGACGGTGCCGTGCAATTGCCATAAAATACGAAGCATTTACTACGGTCACTTTTGACTCAAAACTGAACTCGTTCAAGCCCTGCCCATACGGTGAAAAATAAGCATTTTGACAATCTAGAATAGGGAAGGAACTGATGAAACCTGCATCTTGAGATGTAGACTGAAGTTTGGGGAAGTTATTACATTAAGGGCAGACAAAGCCTATTGGAGAGTAAATGGAGGAGCAATAAATGCTTCAGCTTATCTCTGCGGCAACACTGCTATCCATCACGCCCAGTGACTCGTCCCCAACCATGCAGTGAAGGGTTGGGAGTCGGTAACAAGGAGAGGACTACACCAGACGGCTACAAGGGTCCTTGTTCCCAACACTTTCTGCAGTCACTGTTCTGAAAAATGAAATAAAGATTGAATGTGTAGTTGTTGAACTGTGTCAAGTACAAATTTTAATCTCAAAAGCTCCCTTTAACCAAAAGCGTACATATAAAGTTCAATGACGTTCAATTTCTGCCCATGCACATTGCACAAGTTAAAATTAGTAACCAATACTTAACTAGTTAGTCACAAACTTGACATTTTTTTTGTTTTAATAGATTGTGTGCCCCGATCTCACCGTGTCCTGGAGACTGATGCTGCAGACAGAGACACCTCATGGATGCTGCAGACACCACACCTCATGGATCTTACACACATCTCATGGATGCTGCAGACAGAGACACCTCATGGATACTGCAGACAGAGACACCTCATGGATGCTGAGAAGACAGGACACCTCATGGATGCTGAGACAGACACCTCATGGATGCTGAGACAGACACCTCATGGATGCTGAGACAGACACCTCATGGAAGCGCTGGTCATGCAGAGTGGTTCCTGCAACACAAGAAGTGATATGATGTAGCCAGTATATCTCTTTTCATGTTCTATTAACAATTTACTTTGTAAGGTGTAGTCTAAGTACCATATTTCATGACTACAGATGGCAGCAAATGTTACTAATAAAAGACTGAAAGTAATTTTGTTTCAGTGTCCTCACAGCACAGCTCCTCTGATAGCAATACAGTAAAAGAGAAGAGAGAGAGAGAGAGAGCCCTAAACCCTTGCTTTTACGGACCTCCTCTATATAACTTATTTCGGCTTTAACAAACTTTCTGCCAGTCCGATATATGCGTGGATTTACCGAATATGTTTGGTAAATGCAAGGTTTGGTTTGGTTCGGTGGTGGGCCGGCCGAACATGTAGGGGAGAGCGGGGCAGGCTGCATCGAGGGTAGGTTGCATCATTGCCTAACTCGCATTAACTTTTTATTATTATTATTATTGTTGTAGTTGTAGTAGTTTATTGTAGTAGTAGTAGTAGTATTAAGACGATGTACGTGTGATAACATGCGAGGTAGAGGCAATGATGCAACCTACCCTCGATGCAGCCTGCCCCGCTCTCCCCTACTCGTTATATGAGAAAAGTTCGGATCCCTCGGATATAACATCACCCCTTCCCCCCAATTGGTTCGTTAATTATAGTGAGGATTTACTGTACATATTATTAGACTCCTGCTTTCTCTGTACACTAATAGGGAAATAATGACATACCCATCAACCCCTACTACTGTCTGTCTCCTTTCTTGATAGTTTATTTTCACCACAAAAAAAACTTTCTTAATTCTGTGTAGAGTTTGCTTTTTTCACTAGTGGGCAAGATCATTTTAAAACTCAAAACAAATCCTATACATGTGCAAAATTATTACAATTTATAACTCAAAACGCAACATTAATAGTAATGTTTACATCACAGATAATAAATGGTTTGAGTTCGAATGAAAGCCCAAACTAATATTCTCAAACTCAAAACTCTAAAACAAATACACTGAAGTCTGTACCCTAAACTTGAAACAAATACACTTCAAATCTGTACCCTTACGTGAAACAAATCACTTCAGTCTGACCGAAACTTAAACAAATACCTCAGTCTGTACCTTTAGCAACTTGAACAAATACACTTCAGTCCAGCCCTAACTTAAAACAAACCCATTCAGTCTGTACCTAAAATGAAAAAATACACTTAGCTGTACCCAAAAACAAAGTACACTTCAATTCTACCTAAAGGGGAAAAGAAATACAGGTCAGTTGTAACCCTAAACTAACACGTATCATTTAGTCTGCTACCTAACTTAACATATATCCTTCAGTCTGTACCCTAAACTTAAAAACATAACACTTCATTGTACCTAACTTAAACATATAACTTCATCTGTACCCTAAACTAACATTACCTTCAGTCTACCCTAAACTTAACAACACTTAAGTCTGTACAAACAAACAAATACACTTCAGTCTGTACCCTAAACTTAAAACATATACACTTCAGTCTGTACCCTAAACTTAAAACATATACACTTCAGTCTGTGACCCTTAAACTGCAAGAAAACAGATTTCAGGTCTGACCAGAATTGAACTACAAACAATGGCACGGAAGTGGGTCTATACGTAAAACCTTCCCCGATGAACTGCAACATCATGAGTGCAGGAAAGGTTTCCGACACCTGGTTGATGTCACGCTCGCAGGAAAGCAAATGTTCATCAAAACATGCAGCCGGTCTTCGTGCTAGGCATTGTTGGATCACCAAAGGGAAGTTGGACGATTGAAAGGAGGGTTTCAATAGGGAATTTATAGGAAGCTAGGATAAACAAAAATGGGATGAAAGTGGAAGGGGTAGTTGAATTAACAGGAACTACCCAGTCTGTCTCGCGCCCCATATGAATCCCTTCTGTTCTTATGATATGAATTGAAAAAACTAAAAAAAAATAGGTGTAATTGGAATGGCCTGCTAAACAGGTCATATGAAACTATGCCATCACATTAAAATCAATGTAGATATTGACAGAAGATTCGTTAGGCGTTAGAAAATTAGAAGGAAAATGAAAGAGAGTATCCCGTGGGGGACATTAAACTGCCAAGGAGAAACGTAAAATTTGGGAAGACAGATGAAAAGGGGAAGCAAGGCCGGGCAAACAGAAGTGGGTGAGGGCATAAAAAAAAAGATAAACAGATTAAAGGGGCAACAAAGATTGGGGCAGAGTGCGACATGAGGTGTGAGTGTGTGAGGCAAGTATGTTCAAACAGTTCAATGCACAAACCCACAAGGGCGGTCTCAGTCTGGTATTGTCTGGTCCAATGGCACGGATCTGACCAAGGCGACACAGAGGGTTTAATGATGTGAAGTTTATTATTGGAAAAGCTAGAACAAAAACTGCCAACTGTCAAAAAGGAACAATTTAATTAACCCCTTCACGCCCAGATCTCTCCTTTGCTATATGAAATCGTCTGTTGTTAGCCATAAAATTACGAAAAAGTAACTGAATATACCAAGGATATAGGTTAGTGAACAAGGATAGTAAACAGGTCATATCAATAAAATATGGCTTATATTCATTAAAATTTTCTAATGGTAGTCATATTACAATGAAAATTCGTTCTGGGCCTCAAAGGATTAAAGGAATGATAATGGCCAGAGCCTGGAGTGTTAAAACAACGATAGCACCGCGACCCAGCAGCTGAATGCATTTCAGCCATTATGAAAATGGTTGAATGTTCATTCGACCTCTGACTCAGATCTGTTGTAGCCAATGAGGAGATTTCAGGGCCACTCATTTCTCTCACTCACTCCCTTTCTCTCTCTCTCACTCTCTCACACTCACTCCCTTTCTCTCTCTCACTCTCTCACACTCATTCCCTTTCTCTCTCTCACTCTCTCACACTCACTCCCTTTCTCTCTCTCTTACCTTACGCTGCAGAAATATGAAGAAAAGCAACAAACGGAAGCGTTGTTTGGCCAAAAAATCTTCCTCTGCCAACTCCAGGCTGCCTGCACACACGTCCTTCTTCCTCCTTCCAGCTGCCTGCCCTGCACACACACCCTGCCTGATCACCGGAGCGCCCTCGTCTGTCGCTCGCACCGGATAACTCAAGGAACTCAACTCTGTTCAACCCTGCTTCGAAACACTAAAACTTTCCCTTGTTTCCTTCCCACGCCCTGACCTGTTGATCTGTGACCAGTAATTATGGAACTGTAACGTTATCTAAGTCTTAAATGTTAGTAATCTGAGTTAGTAATAGTGTTGGTATAGTTTTGTTGTATTTTATATAAAGTATATATTGATACGGTTCGTTAGCGCTTCGAACTCGTTAACAGCGTCGGAGAGGATGGTAGGCAGGATATCATCTTTTTTTATTACGTAGTTTGCGGGTTGTTAAAGGATTGCTTTGTTACTAGGTACAGTAAACTATATCACCGCCATCACCTTAATAGGCCCGCTACCCTTCTAAAACACAACCCCTGTTTTTCACTCATTTTCTCATTGAATTACTCTGTTATTTAACCTTCCCCTTAACCTCACACAGAGCTAAGACACTGATACATCCCCCCCTACAACGAAGCATCAACAACACTTACCGAGACTGTAACAATAATCAGACACAGAACAATAACGTTTTTTTCAAGTACAATCTTTAATACTTTTATATTTAAATACTTGTCCATTTTATAATTGATCTGATTTTCAATGCTCGATGTAATCATTTAAAATTCCCTCTGAGAACTTAACAAGATCGGAAAACTAGCTGGTTAAGACATAATTCGAGATAATCATCCAACCAGCACTTCACATTACGAGCTTGTTATTGCTTTAATGTCCTTCTATTAAGCAGCTGCATACCATTGTTGGGTTCTTCCTGGCGCTGTGGCAATGTGTATCGTCAATATACTTGTCGTTGGTACGGGCAAACTGTCTAAATAAGATTAAAAGACCTCCTCTTCTCTCTCTTTTCTCTCTCTCTCTCTCTCCCCTCTCTCTCCTCTCTCTCTCTCTCTCTCTCTCTCTCTCTCTCTCTCCTCTCTCTCTCTCCTCTCTCCTCTCTCTCTCTCTCTCTCTCTTACCTTCACCGCAACACATTCGTCGTGTTAATAATAGTCTAAAACAACACTTCATTAAGGAATTATTACTTATGTCTGTACCGTCAATAACACTATAGTCGCCACTGCACTAATGTCGCCAGGCACCATATATATTACGAATTTTAGCATCACTACAGACTTGTATGTGCCATTGAAGACAGGTACATACTATAAACTACTGTGCATGCCTCTTTGTGTGGCACATACAAGTCTGTAATTAGTAGTTACTGAGGTAGCATTAATTGAGCTATGTGGAAGACAAAATATTATACGAAAAGACGCCGAAGATATATAGGATCTATACCACGTGTAGGTCTCGCGGCCTCTTGTAGCTTAATAAGAAACGGCAATGATGCAATAAGAAAAGGCAGTGACGTAATAAGAAAAAACAGTGATCCTAATCAGAAACCAGAATAATGGCCTTGATATTCCTGTTATCTTGCACAATCACGTTCCCTCATGTCATTCCTAGAGTGGCTTTAGCCGAGCACACACTGACGCTTCTCCTCATATAGATACAGCAATTAATAGACTGAAATAAGTGTACTGCCTCAAAGCAAAGTGTGGTCCTGTGTCCAGAACATAAGAACATAAGGAAGCTACAAGAGGCCGAGAGACATAAGAAAATAAGGAAGCTACAAGAGGTCGAGACATAATAAAATAAGTAAATAAGAAAGCTACAAGAGGCCGAGAGACATACGAAAATAAGGAAGCTACATGAGGCTGTGAGACATAAGAAAATAAGGAAGCTACAAGAGGCCGAGAGACATAAGAACATAAGAAAATAAGGAAGCTACAAGAGGCCGTGAGACATAAGAAAATAAGGAAGCTACAAGAAAATAAGGTAGCTACAAGAGGCCGCGAGACACAAGAAAATAAGGAAGCTACAAGAGGCCGAGACATAAGAAAATAAGGAAGCTACAAGAGGCCGAGACATAAGAACATAAGAAAATAAGGAAGCTACAAAAGGCCGAGACATAAGAAAATAATTGGAAGCTACAAGAGGCCGAGACATAAGAACATGAGAAAATAAGGAAGCTACAAGAGGCCGTGAGACTGAGTGATCAAGAGAGTGATTTAAAACATGGGTCTTACTACAGTGCTCTCAGGATGTCGCCAACCGATAATGGCGAGTCGGCGGCGGTGCTGTCCTCGGTGAAGAAAGATCTCGTGAGTTTATACATGAATCACCATTATCATTATTATAACCAAGGTCGCCACTCGGGTGATATTATTATTATTACCAAGGTCGAAACTCGGGTGATATTTTGGTAATTTTGTTCATTTATAGCCATAATATAACACAGATGAAGACACAAAATGACACAGACTCTCCAGATAGCCCCTTTTAACTTTCCTGAAATCATGGATGTGGAAATGTACAGTATGAACGCCACCACACGTCTGTAAATAACAAAGAAACGTTGTCCTGGCGACTATAGTGTTATCTACGGTAGTAGTAACGTTGTTGATAGGACTTAAGTTTTATTTCCACTTCAATTTCTGATTCTCTCTCTCTCAACACTCGTCTCTTTTTTCAATTTGTTTAATTTGTAATCATATGGTTTAAAGCTTGTGGCACTCGGCCCCATGGAAAATACAGAGAAATGAAATATTCTCACGTGTCTCATCACATAATTCCCCAAAGGTTACCGTATCATTTCTTTTTTTTTATCACCACAGAAGATAATCAGTGGATATCAGTGAGTGGTTATCAGGAGTGGCCTTGAGACCTAGTCAATAGGGAGGTTTAATAAAAGGGGGCTGGATAAATTCATGGATGGGGATGAAATTTAAGGTGGATGTAGGTAGTGTTAAGTAGCAGGAACTACCTCGTGTAGGTCTCACGGCCTCTTGTAGCTTCCTTATTTTCTTATGTTCTTATTAATTAATGCTTAGTTTTGTGTTAATCGTATCATCACACCCAAGCAGATAGTAATACCCTTCTTAACTTCAGTCCTACCTCAAACACTTTCAGACGGCGTCACAGGTGGAGCTGGCGCGCAGAATGGCTGAGAGACAGATGGCGATGCAAGTAGCAACGGTTCGAGAGTTGATGGTTTGGTTCGTGCCCTTCCTCGTGTCTTCCTACGGGTTCCTGTATTACGGCTACCGCAAGACAAAGAGCTGGGTGGTCATGTTTCCTCTCATCCCTATCACATTCGGGTTTGGATATCAAGTCCACTTCGCATACGGCAACAAAACGAATCAAATTAAGTGTAAGTTTTCCTCTGACAAGATGGGCTCTAGAAAGACTTAACCCCTTCACACCCAGATCTTTCCTTTGCTATATAAAATTGTCTGTTGCTTGCCATAAAATTATGAAAAGTAACTGAATATACCAAATTAGTTAGTGGACAAAGATACTAAACAGGTCATGTCTATAAAATATTGCTTATATTCATTAAAATTGTGTAATGGCCTACCGTAGATAACAGTGAAGTCGCCAGTTCTACGTTTCTTTGTTATTTATAGACGTGTGGTGGCGTTAATACTTACATTTGTACATCCATGATTTCAGGAAAGTTAGAAGGATCTATCTGGAAAGTCTGTGTCATTTTGTGTCTTCATCTGTGTCATATTAGGGCTATTAATGAACAAATTACAAAAATAAAACCGAGTGGCGACCTCACTATGCCTACTATAGTAAAGTTGCCAGCTAGTATTTTAACCCAACAGTTGAGTCGCCCCTCTGGGGAATTCAGGGAAATAAGAGGTAAAGTAAAACAAGTCTATATATATTAGCTGCGGAAGATGCTTGGATATATAAAAATTCCTCTGCCAACGTGAAAATAAATTCTAATCAAGCTTGAAAGATCTGGCAAGTCTGTGTCCTGTCGCCCGAAAAGCTACTGTTTACTGTCTGTCATCGCGCGAAGAAAAACGTGAGAAGCAAAATGCGCAACAGTTATATTTGCAGATGCAAAGCATAAAACAACGCTGAAACAGGGTAGATTATACAATCATGATATAAACTACTGTGTAACATCTTCAGTGGCACATAAAAATCAGTAGTGATGCTATAATTCGTAATATTTGGCGCCTGGCGACTTCACTGTAGGTGGCGATTTCACTGTTATCTACGGTACCTAAATTACAATGGAAATTATGTTTTGAGCCTCAAGGGGATACCATTAGACGATTTTTATTGAATACTATAAGCAAAATTTTATAGATATGACCTGTTTAGTATCCTTGTCGACTAACTAATTTGGTAATATTCAGTTATTTTCGTAATTTTATGGCTCGACAATATACAATTTTTGTATAGAAAAGCAAAGGGATACAATAAAGGAGATGTAGGAAAAGTTCTTACGGCTAGTAATCAGGGTAGAACAAGTAACGGATTCAAGCTGGAAAAGCGTAATTTAAAAAAGAAATAGGGAAAATCTGGTTCACAAATAGGGTGGTAAATGATTGGAATGGACTCAGTGGACAGGTAGTTAGTGCGGAGTCATTAGGGCGCTTTAAAAGGAGGCTAGACAATTTAATGGATGGGGATGAAAGGTGGATGTAGGTAGTGTTAAGTAACAGGAACTACCTCGTTTAGGTCTCGCAGCTTCCTTATTTTCTTATGTTCTAATCAATCATGATTTTTTTGCTTCCCCAGCGCTGGCCGAGAGGATAATGAAGAAGGAGACGCACATGATGGCAGTGCCAGAGTGGTCCACAACCTTCCCCTCACACCAGCCACCACACCAAGAGGGAACACAAAACAAGGAACAGGATACCACTTCCTAACCTACAACCTCACAACCACATCTCAAAGCAGATCTGTACCTTACAAGTCCTGAAGTAAAAGTCTCTGTACTACGTTTTGTTACGCAGGAAGTGTTACTGGGTCTTGTAATGATGGTGGATTCTCGAGTTCGTGTAAGTGCTCCCTCTTCCCCCATCCATGTGAAAAGGGGGCGGGTTTAGAACTGGCAGTCCCACCCACGGGAAAAATTAATGACGTACTCTTGACACATGCTAAATGCTATTGTTAAGAGTGAATATACTCATAATCTATTAGTGACTGCTGGTTATGGAGATAAATTATATTCTGCACATTTCAGTATTCTGGTCAAATTGTGGAGAATATAATGATTGTAGGCAGCTAGCAGGTACATTGTCCCCCCTCATAGGAAAAGGTTTTAGAGTTACAGTGACCGGGCCCACATATAAAGGGAGGTTGACGTAATCCCCATAAGTTGTCATTAGCATGTGTATGTTATATTTGTTTTAGGTGTACAGTCGACCCTCGATTTAACGGATTTCGGATTTAATGGACTCCATTCACTACCGGACAAGCGGACTAAACCATTCAAAAAGTCCGCTGCTTGAAGAATGTGTCCGTTAGGTCAGAGCTTAAATGTAAAAGGTGTCCAAGCAGTGCAGTGTTCTTGCCAAATCCAGCATGTAGCGCCAGTCACTGTCTACCTCCCAACCTAGCTACTCTGTCGGTTGTGATTGTGATTATTTCTCATTTATTCACTATTTTTCCATGTTTTTTCTATATTTTCACACACCCGGGAAAATACCCTCACACTTACGACAATTGGCTCTAACGGACCACTTCTCCCCCCTTTTAATCCGTTAAATCGAGGGTCGACTGTACATACTTGAGTTACATTGTAGCGAGAAGTGTAAAAATGAGTAAAGACGAGTAAATGGATAAATGTACTTGTGATTTGTTCTCATGGCTGGGTGATCTTAATAAGGCCAGAATAGTGCCTTGGCTAGTATTGTACAGGTGGAGACAAACAGAGAGAATAATGGATGACACAGAGAGAATATGGGATGACACAGAGAGACAGACAGAAAGAATGTAATAGTCAGATAAGAGAAAGTAAGTAAGCAATCAGTCACAGGTTAAGTGACATTCAACCATTGTGAAGAATAAACTCAGGAAGTTTCGTGCATTCTTTTCCTTCAGTACATGTGTTTTGTATCCTGAATGCGACTCAAGACAAGTATACAAATCCATGGGAGCTTACAGAGGGAGAGTAATCTTAATATGTATGTCATCTTTGATAATATGTATTTGATATTTGAGAATATTTTTGCTTTGACTACTTTGACTGACTTTGATACTTTGAGAATATTTGATAATATGTATGTCCTCTCTGTAGCTCAGGCCCTGTAAAACACAACTAGGTAATACAACTAGGTAAATACACTGAGAATGAAAATGGTAAATGGCAGTAAGTGAGATGCTGGAGGGAGGCGAAGGTTTTTGTTGGAGGTTGATGAGACAAAAAACTTTCCATTCACGTATTTATCATCACCACTGAAGATGAATTTTACTCTCTACATCAAAAAATTACAAGAAGAGTTCAGTAAAAAATACTTTACTGAAAATTATAAATACAAAAAAATGACATGTAGCCTAGTCTTTATATACATATACGGAATCTTTAAGTATTTAACCCTTGAGGCCCAGAACGTAATTTCTATTGTAATTTGACCACCATTAGATGTTTTTGGTGAATAATAAGCAATGTTTTATAGATATGTCCTGTTTAGTATCCTTGTCCACTACCGTAGATAACAGTGAAGTCGCCAGTTCTACGTTTCTTTGTTATTTACAGACGTGTGGTGGCGTTAATACTTACATTTGTACATCCATGATTTCAGGAAAGTTAGAAGGGGCTATCTGGAGAGTCTGTGTCATTTTGTGTCTTCGTCTGTGTCATATTAGGGCTATAAATGAACAAATGACAAAAATAAAACGAGTGGCGACCTCACTATACCTACTACAGTAAAGTCGCCAGTTAGTATTTTAACCCAACAGTTGAGTCGCCACTCTGGGGAATTCAGGGAAATTAGAGGTAAAGTAAAACAAGTCTCTATATATATTAGCTGTGGAAGATGCTTGGATATATAAAAATTCCTCTGCCAACGTGAATATAATTCCATTTAAAGTTTGAAAGATCTGGCAAGTCTGCGTCCTGTCGCCCGAAAAGCTAATGTTTACTGTCTGTCATCGCGCGAAGAAAAACGTGAGAAGCAAAATGCGCAACAGTTATATTTGCAGATACAAAGCATAAAACAACGCTGAAACAGGGTAGATTATACAATCATGATATAAACTACTGTGTAACATCTTCAGTGGCACATAAAAATCAGTAGTGATGCTATAATTCGTAATATTTGGCGCCTGGCGACTTCACTGCAGGTGGCGACTTCACTGTTATCTACGGTAGCTCATTTGATATATTAAGTTACTTTTCGTGATTTAATGGCTAACAACAGACAATTTTTTATAGCAGAGGAAAAATCTGGGCGTGAAGGGGTAAAATTTACTGTAGGTGAGCCATGAGTGAAGGGTTAATATATCCCACCCACTGACTGAGTTAAGTATTCAAATCTATGATCATATATTCCCCTGAACACTAAATCGTAATTGTGCCCATATTCTTATATTAAGCGAATATTTTCCCTCTAAGGCAATGCTCTCAAATAGCCTTTGCGTATTTCCCTACCAAATAGAAGCATTTTATTACCTCAAATTTGCTTTATTTCTTGACACCCTATAACGACTGATAGAAAAAAAAGGTTTTCAGCACCAAATAAGCAAAAAAGGGTTGAGTCTCTCCGGCCTCGGGTACAATCAACGTTTTTTCCTATCGTCTTAATTTGGTGAGCTTTCTCCGGCACCAATTCCCCCGCCAAATGCAAGACTGTACTGTAAATACTAGCATGTACTTAATATCTTTAGTTTAGTTGGCTTAATATCAATATCTTTAACAGCCCAAATGTCATTCCCACAAAGCATCACACTTCTTAAATAGGAAGAGCACGTCTTTCACTATCAAGGAAAGCTGTTTTATCATTGTTAGCAGAATAACTA
>JACEEZ010011315.1:25000-37786 GCA_016584305.1 Chionoecetes opilio
TTGGGGCCGCACACCTGGTTAATTACCCCTAAATGGTCAAGCCAACACCTGGGCCCGTATCCTCACTTACACTCAGAGCTGGGCAGTATTTAAATACATTTGATTTAAAATGTATATAAATACTTTTGTGTATTTAGAAATGTATTTATAAATACAATGTTTGTCATGTATTTAAAACAGTATTTAAATACATTTATGGGGTATTTAAATACATTGTATTTAAAATACTCATAATATAGAAATGTAAATACTTTTTTATAAGTTAATTTTGGCCATAAACCCACCCAACTATCTGGCAACCCCGATGTTACAGTGAACCAGTGTTTCCATTTTAAACAGGAAATTTCCTTATTTTAAGGAAATTTCTAAGGAAACCCAAAATCAAAGGGAAAAATCCTAAGGAAATCCATTTTTTTCGGTCATGTTAAAATTTTTTGTGTATTTACGATGTAATTTACAAATGTATTTAAATACAATTGATGTATTTAGTATTAGTATTTAAATACATGCGTAAAATGTACTTAGTATTTAGTATTTAAATACATTTCTCCCATGTATTTAGTATTTAGTATTTAAATACATTAATGTATTTGGAATGTCAATGTTTGGAGACTACAAAGAGAAGCAGTGCAGTCTTTCATGGCGTGTGGCGAGGACATTGAGATCTTGGAAAGTTTTACATCCCTTTGGGTTTAGCCCCGTCCATAATGACGGCGGGTCACGTCAAGAAGTCTTACGGCGGATTGGCATAGCCCAACGGGTGTATGGACTCGCTCAGCGGGAGTATTTGGCGTTGTCGTTACTGTGCAGGAGGACAAAGATCCGGATCTTCAAATCGCTTGTGATCCCGTTTACTCTAGGGTTTGTGGGGACAGGACACTAAATAGTGACTTGAAGAGACGAATCAATGGCCTTTGGAAATAAGTGTCTTCGCAGAATCATGGGTATCGCTGGGTGTTTACGTGTCAAATCAGCGATTGCACCGTGAGACTGAATCGAGGCCTATTCCCTGCACAGTCCGTCAGCGCCAACTTCGGCTATATTGGCATGTGGCACGCTACCCTAAAAACGATCCTTCCCATCGGGTTGTATCTGTAAGAGAAAATCCGGCGTGGAGGAGGCCAAGGGGGCGCCCACAAGGCTCGTGGCTGGGGCAAGTTGATGTTTTTTGTCGAGAGCTGCTTGGTATGGGAAAGGAGCCTGCATGGGAACTCACGCGTGGTGCCCCCCGGGAGTGGCGTCGTTAGGGTGGGCGAGGCGACGCGCCCCCCGGCGTATGCCCCCAATGATTGATTGAATGTATTTAGTGCCCAGCTCTGCTTACAATCAATACAAAACTTTGGTATTAACTCCGACTTACGCTTAACTTCACACTCACAGTTAGCACATGTGGGCGACGTCCTCATGTCCTGCTACGTCGCCCACATGTGCTAACGTGGTGGTTTTCCACAACGTTTTCTACAGAGGTTGTCCTATCTACCACTTCGAATCAGAAGTGACATCCATCAGATTTGAGAAGGCTTAACTCTGAAAAGAAACCCGCCAAGAAGCTCGCCGCCTAGGCTTTTCGCCTACTCCCGTCTCCAGCTTATTTCCAACCCCACTCTTCCGAACCCCCCTACTACAACCTCTCCTACCCTCTCTTTCCCTGTTCCTCCTCCTCCCACTCGTCCTTCCTTTGCTCATCCTGCTGCCCCCTTCCTCTCCACAAATAACTCCTTTGCCGTCCTCAATCCTGATACTCCGACCTCAAACCCCTTCCTCGACCCCCACACCCTTCCTCAACGCACCCTCGGCCCCCTCTTGTCAAACAGCCTAAATATCCTCTCCCTTCCTACCCCCCTGGACCTCCACTACCTCTCTCTTCCTCCTCAGCTCCTCACACCCCACTTTTACATCTCCCCCTACTAAGAAACCCTTGTACCTCCAGGTCTCCCGTCCTAACTCTCCAGCTGAGACCATGGCTATGATCGAAGAGTACGTCGCTCGAGACATGACCCCTCTGCCCTCTTCCCCAACCCCCCCATTATCCCACCTTGTCTCAATCCTCACATTCTCAGCTGAGATACATCCCACTCCCTCCCATCTTCCGCCTACCCCTCTTCCTCCTGACCCCCAACATTCCCCCTCTTCCTCTCCTTCTCCATCTTTCTCCCCACTCACCCTTCTTCCCTTCCCTCTGATCACCCTATGTCCTCCTCCCCATCTTTACTTCCTCGCCCGCCCTACTGTCACGTCTGTTCTTACCTTCCCCCTCCCTCCTGGCTATACACTAGACTCCCTATTGTTCAACAATCCCCATCCCTGACCCCTCACCTCCCTGACCCTACTGACTGTCCTTCACCTACTACGTCCGATCCCCCACCCGATACCCTGGACCCTTTTGGATCCTCTACTCCCGACCCCCCACCTGACGCCCCTGAACCTCCTGACCCCTCTACTGCCGTACCATTACAACCCTCATTACCCGTTGACCTCACACAATGTCTGTTCTCCAATGGAACATTCGCGGCTTCCGCTCCACAGACAAGATCTTCGTCTCCTGATTTCCTGCTATGAACCGCAAGTTATCTGCCTCCAAGAAACTTTCCTTACTCAACCCCCCTGTTGCAATTCCCAATTACCACTTTATTTCCTCCCTCCATTCTATTTCTTCCTTCTAAATTTTCTTCCTTTCTCCACCAGAAAACGGGTCTATCCCATGAATGTCAACACTACTCTCCCATTTACCCTCTTAAGGGTATATATCCAACGTTGGATTCTATTGTTTCCATCTATTTCTCTCCTTCTCAACCTATTGACTTTGATGCCTTACACGCCCTTCTCTCCCGCCTAAAACCCCTTTGCTGGTAGTAGGTGACTTAAAACTGCCGCCACTCCCTTTGGGGGTGACTCCACCATAAACACCCGTGGCCGCTCCCTTCAACACTTCCTAGCCACCACCGACTTCATTATTCTCAATTCTAATCGACCACTCACTTTGATGTACTCAGGGCATCAGTACTCAGTACTCAGGACTCAGTCTTTCTCCTGTCTTGACTTCTCTCTTTGTCTCCTTCCCTCCGCTTAGACCTGCATTGGTCGGTCCCGACCAATACCTTATGGGCGACCATTTTCCTATCCTCCTTTCTCCTACCTCATACGTCCCTTTCCTAACCCTCCACGATGGTGTTTCCGCAGAGCCGACTGGCGCATTTTTGCCTCCCTTTCTGCCCTTCCGCTCCATCCTTCCACCTTTTCTTCCACCTCTGATATGCTCACCTACTTTTCCGTTTCTATTCTAAGTGCCGCCCTTCCCAGCTATCCCCCGAACCTCCCGTCCTTTTACCTCTAAATGCGTTCCCTGGTGGACTTTGGATTGTCCCAAAGGCCCACCGATAAAAGCGTGCTGCTTGGAGCAGCTACCGCTGCAAACGCGGTCCCCCCGGTCAAATCCCAGCTTTTATTTCTTTTAAAAAAGCCTCTCCCCGCCTTAAGCGGACCATTAAAACTCTCAGTAATTAATAGTTGGCGCCCCCTACGTCTCCTCCTCACCACAGATACACCCATTTCCTCAGTTTGGGCCCCGAATCCATAAATTGTCAGGTAAACACCCGCCCCCTGTTGCCCCAGTCTGCACGTTCATAACCCAAATTATTGCAGAGCCATTCAAGTAGCAGAGGAATTAGGCCCCTTTTTTCAGTCTCGTTAGTAGTGGATCCCAACTCTCTCCTCAGTTCACTAGAATCAAAGCTGCCAGGGAACGCCTTCTGTCACCTTCTCTCCATCCTCTTCTGAATACTACAATGCCCCTTTCTCTTCTTCGAACTAGCCTCCGCTCTTCATTCTTGCCGCGACACATGTGAAGGCCCTGACGGGATTCACTACCAATGCTCAAACACCTCCTCCTATTTCTCTCCCTTTTTTACTAGCCCTCTTTAACCGGGTTGGGCCCCTTTGGGGGACTTTCCCCCCCATGGCGCGAAGCCCTTGTCCTCCCGTTCCTCAAACCCAAAAAAATCCGGTACCCTCCTCAAGATTACCGCCCCATTGCCCTTACTGTTGCCTATGCAAGTTACTGGAACGCATGATAAATCTCCGTCTAATGTGGTTCCTGGAATCCAAAAGTTTCTCTCCCCTTCTCAGTTTGGCTACCGACATGGCCGAAGCACAGCTGACACCTTAGCCCACCTGGAAACATACATTACCACAGCCTTTGCCCGTCACGAATCAGGTCCTTGCTGTTTTCTTTGATTTAGAGAAAGCTTATGATACCGCCTGGCGACATCATATCCTCCACCAGCTAACCACTTTCGGCTTTAGCTGGTAACATGGGGGTCTTTCTCAAGTCCTTTCATGTGATCGCTCCTTCAGAGTAAAAGTATCTTCCTCCACTTCTTCGTCCTTCCCACAATATGAAGGTGCCCCCCAAGGAAGTGTCCTCAGCACTTCCTTTTTCCTCATTGCAGTAAATGGACTCGTCTCCCCCCTTACCACTGGGGGTCCGGTCCTCCCTTTACGTGGATGCCCTAGCCTCTACGCTTCCCCCCCTTTCCCCCGGCACCCCTCCGCAGTCTCCTCCAATCTGCAATTTCCGCTGCTTCTTCCTGGGCTTTCTTTTCTCTCCCACAAAATCCTTCTCCATCCTTTTCTCTCGCTCTCGTGTATCACTCCCACCTCCACTTCTCTATATGACATACCTCTCAAGTATTGCTCCTCTGGAAATTCCTTGGCCTCACTTTCGACTCTGCCTTACCTGGAAGGCACTATCCTATCTCTAAAGGTAAATGCCCTTCGTCGCCTCCGCCTCCTAAAAACTATCTCATATGTGTCTTGGGGTGCTGAGCGCAAGACCCTCCTCCATCTCCACCTGTCCTGGTCTTCCCCACTTTTTGACTATGGATTTCATTTTTATTCCTCTGCCTCTGCCTCCCTCCTCAGCTCCTGGACCCTGTTCACCACCTAGGCCTCCGTCTGGCTCTAGGTGCCTTTCGCTCCTCCCCGTTGAGAGCCTCTATGCTGAGTCGGGCCTCCCATCCCTCTCTCGCCGTCGAGCCTTCCCTATCACTTCGGTGCTATGCTGCCTTCAAACAATTCCTCTCTAAGATTTCAGTCCCCAATCTTCCTCACAGTGATCACTCCTCCCTCGTTTGCCAACGCCTTCCTGTTTCCATGCGCACCTTCTCTCCACTCCTCCTTTCCTACTCTTAAACTTTTCCCTTCTACGTTCATCCTTCCCATGTTACACCTTCCCCCATATCTGTTCTTCTGTCCCCACTACCTCTCCAAGTCTACCATTCTCCCATTGTCCTCCGCTCTCACTTTCTTGAACATCTTTCCACTCATTCCTCTAGCACCCACGTCCCACGCCCGACGGTTCTAAATCCCCACTCTTGTTCTGGCTTTTGCTGTCCTCTTCCCTTTCTTCATATTCAATACCAACTACCCACAGAATCCACTGTTCTTACAACGGAATGTACGCCATCCTCTTCGCCTTGAAACGCATTACTTTTCTACCCATCCTGTTCCTTCAATATATCTTCCACTGATTCCCGCAATTCCCTTTCTCTTATACAATCTCTTCGCTCACTTCACCCTCTGTTCGGGAGATCCAAGGGCTGGTTATTCCCGACTATCCATACGCACACACAAAACAATTGCTTCTGCTGGGGGGGGACCGAGTCACGTGGGTATCTCGGGCAACGAAAAGCGTTGATTCTTGGGCCCCGCTCGGCCACTATGTCCCAATGCCCCCCTTTCTCAAACTTGCCAGCCTCCGACTACTACGTACCCTTCCTTTAAATCTTTCCTATTCGACCGCTGGCAATCTTCCTGGACCTCTTTCTCTGCCAATAAACTTCGCCTGATCAAACCCCCTATCTCTCCATGGTCAAATCCTTACCCCTCAAATAGACGTTGGGAGACTGCTCTCGCACACTTCGCATAGGCCATACCAACCTCACACACTCCTATCTCATGTCACGCTCCACCCCAACCCTCTGCACACCCTTCAAGTTCCTCTCACTGTCCAACATGTCCTAATATCCTGCCCCATCTCCCCTCCTGCCCGTTCCAGTTCCTTCCCTCATTTCCTCCCTTTCCCGACCTCCCTGTCTTGCGGATATTCTCCGGAATCCTCCTCCTTCTCCTGGAAAATTTAACCTCTTTCCTCCCACAAATCCATGGCGCGGTCAGATATGGTAGTGAGGGCGAGGCTGAGGAGATAATTTGAGCGGTTAGACAAGGAAGTGAGGTCAGGCTGAGGAGGTAATTAGAGAGGTTAAAAAGGGGAAGTGAGGTCGGAGCCGAGGAGGATTATACCTCATTTGTAAGGAATAAAAATTTACGGACAGAAAAGAAATATTCCTTTTAGGGAAATAAGGTCCAGAAAGAGTGATCCAAAATGGATGACCACCAAGTTAAAACACAACATTGGAGTAAAAAGAAACATTTATTTAAGGTTTAAGCAGGATTGGTAAACAAAGAACAGTATAACGTGATGGCGAGGACAGTGAAGAAATTAACTCGAGTTGCTAAGAACAATTAGAGATTAAAGTAGCAGAACAGGCGCAAAGGGGACCCAAAGGGGTTCTATCAGGTGTATAAAACAAAGGGCAAGGGAATTAGTTGGGCAGTTAAGGCAGGACAGGGTGAGGTCTTTAAAAAGGATGAGGATATGTTGTAGGAGTCTAAAGATTATTTCTTAAGTGTTTTTACGGAGGAGGATACACAGGGCGATACCTGATAGTGAACAGATGTTCAAAAGGGAAACGATGAGGAGAAACTCAAAGATATTGTGATAACTAGGGAAATGGTGGAGGAGGGTTTTAGAATAAAAAATAATTTAAAAAAATAAAAAAAATGAAAACATTTAAATCGCCAGGACCAGATGAAGTGATCCCAGGGTATTAAAGGAATGCAAGGAGGTTGTTAGTGAGTCGTTAGTGCACATTTTTAGGAAATCGGTTGAGATAGGCGATGTGCCATATTGTGGAGGAAAGGAAATGTTGTTCCCATATTTAAGAAGGGAGACAGAGGACTAAAGTCAAATTATCGAAACCCCTTTAAGTCTAACATCAGTGGTGGGTAAATTATTGGGGAAACTATTATTGCAAAAAAAAATTAGAGAGCACTTAGATAAACATTTTTTGATCATGATTCACAACATGGATTCACCCAAAGGGTTTGGTCATGTCTCACCAATTTATTGAGTTTTTATAGGAAAGTTTATGAGACGGCAGAAAATGATAAGGATATAGTATAATATATCTGGACTTTAGTTAAAGGGATTTGACAAAGTACCACACGAGCGACTCTTAAAAAAGGTTAGGGCTCATGGGGATAGATGGGAAGGTTCTTCATTGGATCAGAGCTTGGCTAAGTAATAGGCAAAAAGGGTTACAATTAATGGGTTTTCCCAAAACTGAATGGGGACTGGTGACAAGTTTAAGTTCCACAAAGGGGCTGTTTTGGGCCCATTACTATTTTGATTACATCAACGACTTGGATTGGGATTTGCAGTGATATCAGCAAGTTTGCTGATGATACTAAGTTAGGTAGGATTATTGGATCACAGTCGACGTAAACATATTTCAGGGAGACTTAGATAACTTAAAAGAGTGGGCAGTCAGATGGCAGATGGAATTTAATATTGATAAATGTAGCGTTATGAATGTTGGTAGAAAAAACCCTGGTAATAGATACACCATAAGCAATGTATCGCTGAAAAGATCAGAAAGGGGAAAAAGATCTTGGAGTGAGGGTGAGCCCAGACCTCCGGGCCTAGGAAACAATGTATTGAGGCCAGGAAATAGAGCTAATAGAGTATTAGGATTCATTACCAGAAGTGTTAAAAGTAGAAGTGCGAAGTATTCTAAAGCTTTATTGGCTCTAGTCAGGCCTCACCTAGACTATGCAGTTCAGTTTTTGGGCTCCATATTACAGGATGGATATAGTGTTGTTAGAAAAAGTGCAGAGAAGGATGACCAAAATGATACAAGGGATGCGTAACTTTAGTTATGAGAGGAGATTGAAGTTATTAAAATTACACTCACTCGAGAGACGCAGAGTAAGGGGGGATCTGATAGAATTTTTTAAATGGATAAAGGGATTTAATAAAGGAGAGGTAGGAAAAGTTCTACGGCTTTTAACCAGGGTAGAACAAGAAGTAACGGATTCAAGCTGGAAAAGCGTAGATTTAGAAAGGAAATAGGGAAAAAACTGGTTCACAAATAGGGTGGTGAATGAATGGAAAAGGTCTCAGTAGACAGGTAGTAGTGCTGAGTCATTGGGGACTTTAAAGGGGAGCTGGATAGGTTTAAGGATGGGGATGAAAGGTGGATGTAGGTAGTGTTAGGTGACAGGAACTACCACGTGTAGGCTCGCGGCCTCTTGTAGCTTCCTTTTTTTCTTATGTTCATAGTTCTTATGTAATCCACATCCTACATCTATCTAACCATCCTGCTGTAACATTCCGTTCTTCCCCTTCCCTCATCGTGTCACTATTATTCTTTAACCCCTCCCCTTTATATGCTTTTCCATAGTGCCAATGACCTCTGAGTCTGGCACATTCACCTTTTTAGGCATTAAATCAATCAATCAAACACACTCACTGTTATCCTCACTCACTCTTTGCTTAATCTTTACCGTTAAGTTTGGTATCAATTAATAGTGCTGGCGAGGACTTCTAAACCCTTAATACCAAAGTTAATAGTAGGAAATATTCGAAATGGCCCCGCTTAAGAACTTATCGAATGCGAAATAAGTCTTTATATAACAAATACGGACGCTAAAGTTACAATTAGGTACTATATAGGCATTGCAGAGCTGAATATGTGGCTACATAGGGCCTACAAGACCTAGTTTGAAGAAGCATTATCTTGGCATTATGGGGGTCCATACGCCCATCCCTATTCTTTATTTATTGGGAAAAAAAAAAGCGGATAATTTACAGTTTCACCCAACCAAAAGATTTTCTGATGCGCCTTATGTTTTTCTGGTGTGGTTTTGTGTTTTGAATGAATCTGCTAACCGTTTCTGTCGCATATTTTTTTTTTTTTTTTTTTTTTTTTTTTTTTTTAGGTAGATTTAAAAGGGGTTTTTTTTTTTTTTTTTTTTTTTTTTTTTAAAGTTAGGTAAAGGTTAGGTATAGGTTATTTAGGTTAGGTATGGGTTAGGTTAGGTATAGTAAAGGTTAGGTTAGGTTAGATTTAGGTTCATTTATTTTATTTTTTTTGTCATTTTGCAAAAAAAAAAAATAATAATAATATTGGGTACAGAAACGGTTAGCAGATTTTATTCAAAACACATAAAAACACACCAGAAAAAAATAAGGCGCATCAGAAAATCGTTGGTTGGGATGAAACTATAAATTGACCGAAAAGCTCCTTATATATGTAGCCTATATGGACGTTGAATGATGTAGAGGAACCCAAGAGACAGTACATAAACTAAATATGTAAATGATTTAGTGAAAAGGGACCTACACGATACAGTTGAAAATAACTATTTAATCAGTCTTTGAGAAAGTGGTTTGGGCATGGCTTTGAGTTACTTAACCGTAGACAAAATGCAGCAATGTTAGGAGTAATAAGTTTTAGATGAGCTATAGTAGTGTAAGTAGGGGAAATATTCTTTTAAAAATAATTCACCACAGAAAAATAGGTAGATTATTAAGGAGAACTGGGCTCTTTTTGCCGTCCTTACTACTCGCGTTTTCTGTATAATTTAAACTCCCCCCTGTAGTGATGATACTATGATAAAATTCTAGAAAACAAAAAAATTAGATCTATATTTTCCCCTAGTAACCAGTAGAAAAGTTGATTTGCATTGACCGGCTGTGAGTTTTGCTGCACTGCAGGCCAGCCTGGCCGGCGGCGGGCGACCGTTTCACCATTAGATTTGATCAATTAGCCTAAACAACCAAATAAACGATAACCCAAAAACTAGCCTAGACCTAAAATAGCTTAAAAAATAACCTGAACCAAACCTGAACGGACCCAATCTAAACCTAACCTAGTTAGGTTTTAGGTACATTAAGTTACCATATGGTAACCATACAGGTTACAAGTTCATCATTATGAACTTGTTTATGAAAAAATTACCAGGTAAAATATTTCATATATCAATTCAACACTTGCATTATGTTTATTTGTCTTAAATCAGCAGTATCACAAAAAAGTGGCTAAAATGGTTTCCATAATTTTCTTCCAAGCTCTTCCAAAACACACACACACACACACACACACACCCCAAAAACACACACACACACACACACCACACCCCAAAACACACACACACACAATTATTATATTGGTATTTGCTGGAATTTGATTGTTGAAGGGTCTACAGGGCAAGGGCAAGGAGTAGGCCTACACACACACACACACACACACACACACACTAGCATAGTTTTACTTAAGCATTACCAATACTTAATATTATCTCTCTCAACCCCACTATATAAATCAAGACTGCAAAATTGAATTAACTTGTCAATAAACATAATGTGTATGAGATCAAACCAGTGTTACATGAATGGAAAGGAACTAATGACTAATTTTTTAATAAATGTGTTTGTATATCTAATTTATTGATCACCTCAGAGATGAGTATTAACAACCATGCCCAGAGCTGGGCAGTATTTAAATACAATTGTATTTAAATACGTATTTAAATACATTTGTGTAGTATTTAGAAATGTATTTATAAATACATTGGTTGTCATGTATTTAAATACAGTATTTAAATACTTTTATGAGTATTTAAATACATTGTATTTAAATACATTTAATATAAAAAATGTAATACTTTTTTATCAGTTAATTTGGCCATAAACCCGCCCAACTATCTGGCAACCCCGATGTTAAGCCTGGTTCACACTGGGCTATTGTCGGCAAACAAACGGCTGAGAAGAGGTCTGGGACTGAGGCTGGGAGTCATCTCCGCCTATGTTTTTCTAAAAAATCCCACACCGCTCGATCGGTCTTTTATCTGCCGAGTGGCCGAGAATTTCGCGCGCCAAATTCAAACAAACGCAGAAGCCGCCAGCACCACCCTCTTCCCCACTCACCCCAATTATTGGTATCATTTCGGTATTGGGCACTAAAAACTAACAAATTTAACTTACATCATCGTGCAGATCTTTTCATCTTCAATTTGAGTCCCAATTTCCATGCCAATGGCGATACATATAATACCGAAAATTTTCCGTTCGAGCTACAGCCAGAAACGGTTGTTAGTTTAAATCAGATTATGTTAGGTTAGACGTGGGGTTTGATTTAGTAGATGATATCAAGGAAAAAATGAAACTATCAATACTACTTCATAATAAAGTGCGCGAAAACGTATCTTTTACGCGCCAAATACACACAAGCCAGCCACTAGCCCCTAGTCCCTAGCGCGATGTGACCCCTGACCCTGCTGCCTGAGACCCTCATTGCCCCTGGTACAAGAACGTTCCGGAAACCATTGAACATTTGCTGCTGCAGTGTCCACGCTTCCTCGCCCACCCTGTTAATTAAGTATAGTGCTACACGCTCAACTCCTCGCCCTGAACGTCACCACCTTTGACCTGCCCACCCACTGCTGGCAGCGGCAGGTGTCCATCAACAACAAACCAGCATTTGTTTCCCGGAACGAATTGCATGTGTGAACGTAATCTCCGCACTAGCCCGCTAGAGGCCGACTTCCCGGCGCTACAAAGTGCCGACTTTTGCCCAATGTGAACCAGACTTAAGGCCGGGTTCACACGAGACACTTTTTAATGGTCAGTGGCCGCCACAAAAAAATGGTCAAAATAGAACACACGCATCTCTATGGCTGCATGCACACGGGCCACTTTTTTGTGGCGACCACAAAATAGTGGCGAGTCGTGGCGGGCGGATCCATTTTTCCGACCACACCATTGTGGCCGACCACCGTGGCCAACGATAGAAACCGTGTTTTCAAATGGCAGCATTCACACGAGCCACTTTTGGTTGCCACCACTCTGCCACCCGCTGCTTTCTCTGTCTCGATTTGTCCGTCACAGAGTCAACTAGTGTGCGTGGATAATCACTGCGCGCCTCGAAAAAGGGAATGTTTACACGTATGACGCACCATGTTTATACATAACAAAATAATGTAGAATATCAACACTTACAATTGTAATTAGTCTTTCGTTGCGTAGCCCTTCCTCTTGATGACCCTATGAAGGCGACGTGGTACACTGTCAGCAAGACAATTTTGCACTGTTCTACGGTAAGCTTCATTCCTTTAAGCTTGCAAATTTCCTTATTATTGATCCCAGCTTGTAAAGATCAATGATTGCTTGAATCGTTTGTGCCATCCGTATGTTTTCCACCATTATGTAATCCAGCAAAAACAGGCAAAAACACGGGATGTAGGGGATAGTGGTGGGCGTATGGATATCAAAATATCGATACTTTCGATACCACCTTTGTATCGAAAGTATCGATACTTTTTTCTTGGTATCGAGTATTATGAGTACTCAAGAAGCATACGCAAAATATTTGTGAAAATATACAAGACGGTAAAAAAATGTAACATACCAAATACATTTTTTACGCCAGGCAACTCCCTACGTCAGTGTGTGTGTGTTTGCGGCGGTAATTTCAAAATGAGTGGGATCGTTGACTTCTGCTACGATACTGAAATACCGTTTGGTAAGTGACCAAGAATTCTGAACCTATCATATTTTTGTTTGTGTTGTGGGGGGGCTTATGCCTTGGTATTGCATGTACTATCAGTGTGGAGAGAGATGAGTATGAGCTGCCCCCTGCCACTTGCCGCCATATGACTGCCGCC
>JACEEZ010011315.1:42948-58659 GCA_016584305.1 Chionoecetes opilio
AGCTGCGTAATGTGGTGACAGTGCAACCGAAGTTACCAAAGATAGTAAACTATATTAGGATAACGACTTGAGCATTACGCGTGCGTATCGTTAGGAGGGAAGGAAGACTTAATATTAAGATAACTTGTGAATGTATAATTATTACCAATTACAAGTAAAGGGAATAATATATTTATGATTATTTATTAACGAATTATTATTTACATCCAAACAGTACTTACCTTTTTCTCACATTTTTTTTTTTTATTCATTTATATTTTTTTTCCCACTACATGTGGGTGGTGGCAGCAGAGTAACCAGGACTGTAGAGTACACTTTCAAGGTGGGCACTACATAATGGTGACAACGGTGTAGATGGTCATATTGAGCTCTACAATTGTAAGTGAGGATTCGGGCCCTGGCGTGACCTGACTCCGCCGCGACCCAAATACCTCCGCGCGCTTCTCGCCTTTCTTGTCTTGGTGACGAGCAGTGGCGGCTCGTGATAAAATACAATGGAGGGACTGCAAGCTTCACACAACAGTGGGATACACAAATTTTACCTATCTCATTTATGAGTTGTAGTTGATGTTCACGGATTTCAGGGCATATGGTAGTAGTGGTGGTGGTAGAAGGGATGGTGGGGGTGGTAGTGTTGGTAGTAGAGGGGATGGCTGAGGTGGTGATGGTAGAATTACAGTATTACTTGAAAATAAAGTCGGTACCGCTTGATTTTAGTCTTTTCATTTAATGTCAGCTGGGAAAAGCTGATGTTTTGGAAATACTTCACTGGATTTTCCATCGTCATAGGGTAATTAAAGAAAGCCCGTTTTAACCACACCGTCTACACGTACTATAAACACGAGAGGGACGAGACTTAGCTGCCTCGACTACAGCTCTTTGTGTTCACAAGTGGCGCGGCGGCGGCGCAGACATGAATCGTACAGCAAATATGAAAGTAACTTAAATTTTGGTTTGGTTTTAATGAAAATTCACTTAGTAACGTATTGAAAATAATTAGATAACATATGACTTTTTATTATGATATATTTGTTAGTAGTGTATCAATTCTGCTGTGTCTCTAAAGGCATCATACACCTGGCAGTGAGTATCTGGGGGTGCTGCAGCTCTACAGCCCTATGCCACGAGCCGCCACTGGTGACGAGGATTCTCCAGTTACCTCCCTGCCACCACATAGAACACGCGCACCTTCTCTGTGTGTTCCTCACTCATGGCCTCCCTCTGCTGTACTTACCTACATATTCCCGCCGTAATAAACTTGTGTGTGAACTCTGTGTTTGGTGTAACTGTAACCCGTGTCTAGCTAAAGTGAATACTACAATATTAATAATAAAATAATAATAATAATTTGGATGATAATAATAATAATAATGAAAATGATGATAATAACCATAATAATAGTAGACTAATAATAATAATAATAATAATAATAATAACAATAATAATAATAATAATAATAATAATAGAATAATAATAATAACAATAATGAAAATGTGAGCTAGGCTAGATTTTTATAGTAACGCTTGTGTGATATGTAATGGTCCGTTTTCTGTGATGGTCTACCCTCAGGGGTAGAGGGAGGGTGGGAGAGAGGGAGGTTTCACAGCGCGGCATTGTCAGCTGAGGTGCAACCGGCCAATGATAACACGCTCCTCAGATACTGAGCCAATGAGCGTTAAGCTACCATACGTGTCTCAGCAGTCGGAGTAGTCACTATAAAATAGCCCTACAGCTATGCGGCCGATTCTTTAAACGTGGACTTCGGCTAACCTAAGACTAACCGCGGCTTTAGACAGGCATTTCCGTTTTCTAAACATTTTCCGGGGGGGATTAGTCTTAAGTTGGTCTAAAACTAACGAGAATAGTATTGGAAATGTTAGACACCCAGGACCCTGTCCAACACTTGCGTCTAATGATATTTACGATACTATGCAAATGCCCATGCTAAGGCAAATTAGCGGTATTGTCAATATTCTGTTTGGCAAATATGAGTGTAACATGCGTCTACTGCAGATTATGAAGCATCTGAAATATGTTTTTAAAGACCGCGTTTGGCCCCCTACGAAATCGGGGTTTGTTTATCTCTCCTCCCCCGCCGAGTCCAGACTATCAGCAATATAATAGTCACTCACTTATACGACTATACAGCAGCACTTGCATTTAATTAATGGAAACAGAGGAGACATTTATTCCTCTTTTTGGTCATAATAGTCTAGCTACGCTAAAAAGCGGTTCCTTACATCCCTCTACGGGGAGGCCACGGCAGAAGTCCCCCATTTCCACACATCTATCCACCTCGGCAGGGATGCTCGAAAAATCCCTCGTAAGGGACAATTTAAACGAGTGTATTATGGCTACAATAACCTTACGAGGGTGGGCTGAGGGAGATGCCCGTACCGACCGTCCCCGGGCCCCTCTTTCGGAAATCGTCACGCAGACCGCTTATTTACCTAAATAACTCTCCCAAAAAACTTAACACAAACCTATCATAAACCTTTACCAAACCTAAACCAGACCTAAACATAACTTAACCTAAACCTAAAAACTATTTTTGGGCCGGTGTTGAGCTAAGATCGGCTGATTTCCGAAATAGGGCCGATTTTAGCTCACTTTTCGCCAGAATGTTACGATAATACATAGCTGCCATATTAGCCTTTCAGCGTAATATTCTCCCGCTGATTATACAGAGACGTACCCAGGGTATACCTTGATGCGCTGATCATAGGTTCGAGTCTTGCGTGCCCAAAAATTAGTATCTATAGACCACTGTGGCCCTCGCCGTACGTATGCCGTATCCGTGGCCCTGGCGGTACTTGTTGTAGTGGACGAGAACTGCGCGTTCCCCTCTTTAGGTCAGACAAGACACACGGGGGGGCTAACACCTCACTGTGACACACGTGACACTTGTGGGGCAAGGATAGTATAACTTTATAATATCCTTGCTTGTGTTTTATACGGGGCGTGTGTACTAGTAGCCTACGTCAGACATTTGATACCACCAACCCCCACCGCATCATTATAGCGGCCAAACTTGTATGATGAACTATACTTTTGATTCCAAGAAGTCGACCGATATATATATTTAATATATAGGTTTGCCCTGATATGAATTTCAACTATCAACTAGTGATTAAGGCATCATTAGTTGTGCAACTAAATAATAACTATAACATGACCATAACAATCTTTACTCCCAATAATGGGAAGAGCTATGAAGATCAAGGAAAATGTGGGTAAAAAGTGAATAAATGAAGAATATAGGTTCATATATGGTATGGTGTGTTTTGTTGTTCTCGTAGCAGGGCGCGGAGACAAATGACTCTTCCGCCCTCCGTCCCCCAATATATGATCTCCCTGGTTCAGGGCTGCCAACCCAAGCGCAGTCGTGGATCAAATAAGAAATATGTTAGCTCTCCAAGATGGTGTCTAAAGAACGCGTTCGTGGCATTGGTACCACTAGAGTCTAACATGGAAGCTCCACGTTAGACTCTCCCTAGTCCAAGTTTAAAAAAGCGGCCGATAGTCAGTTCTTGGTCTTGGTACAGTCAATCCACAAAATTCGCGAACACACAGGCCTCGGATCCTCTCCTTCCATTTCCTTTTCGTATTTTCCAATAAATTATCGTTCATATTCCTTGTCTCCCCCACCCCCTTCCTTCCCAAACAAAGCCCGGACCATGCATTCCTCCTCCTTCCCCTGGGATGGTGTTAATCCACGGGGGATCATCTCTCCCTCCCTCGTTATCTCTCTCTCTCTCTTCTCTCTCTTCTCTCTCTCTCTCCCCTCTCTCTCTCTCTCTCTCTCTCCTCTCTCTCTCTCTCTCTCTCTCTCTCTCTCTCCATTCCTTCCTTCCTTCCTTCCATCCTTCCTTCGTTCCATCCCTCTCTTCCTTCCTTCCTCCGTTTTTCCTTCTTCTTTCTTTCTTTCTTTCTAAATCCCCTCTCTACCTCCTCTCTCCTCCCTCTCTCTCTCTCTCTCTCTCTCTCTCTCTCTCTCTCTCTCTCCCCTCTCTCTCTCTCTCTCTCTCTTTTCTCTCTTTCTCTCCCCTCGCATTCCTCCTCCTTCCCCTGGGATGTTGTTAATCCCCCGGGGGGTCATCTCTCCCTCCCCTCGCCATCTCTCTCTTCTCTCTCACTCTCTCTCTCTCTCTCTCTCTCTCTCTCTCTCTTCTCTCCCCTCCCCTCTCCTCTCTCTCTCTCTCTCCCCTCTCTCTTTTCTCCCCTCTCCTTCCTTCCTTCCTTTCCTCTCTTCCCTTCCTTCCTTCTATCCTTCTTCTTTTTCTCTTCCTTTCTTCCTCCCTTCCTTCCTCTTCTTCCTCCATTCCTTCCTTCCTTCCATCCCTCCCTCTCTTCCTTCCTTCCTTCCTTCCTTTCCTTCCATCCCTTCCTTCCATCCCTCTCCCTTCCTTCCTTCCTTCCTTCCTTCCTTCCTTCCTTCCTTTCCTTCCTTCCTTCCATACAAATTTGTCTCTCCCTCCTCGATAAAAACCAATATTTCACACACACACACACACAGGGAGGGAGCTATTAAACTGTCATTAGTGTAATTGCGAGATTTAAAACTATAATTACTACTGACGCAGGGGAGCTATGAAGCCGGAAGGTGTGAAACAGGTGTGGGAAGAGGAGCCTGAGCGAACATTTGTAGACAAGGAAAAGATTTGAGAAATTGATGGGCTTGCCTCGCCCCAAGTGTTCGCGAATTATGTGGAATGACTGTACTAGTCAGGAGTCTGTTGCGAGAAAAAGAAAAAAAAACATAATACCGAAATCCAATACCGACTAAATAATATACCGATACCGGTATACCGATGTAATACTAATACCGATACCGGTATACCGGAAAACCAAAATACCGGTAATACCGGTAATACCGACGCCAAAATACCGGTATTTCGGTATACCGGATACCGGTGCACATCCCTAGCTTGCACAATCACGCTCCCTCATGTCATTCCTAGAGTGGCTTTAGCTGAGCACACACTGACGCTTCTCCTTATATAGATACAGCAATTAATAGACTGAAATAAGTGTACTGCCTCAAAGCAAAGTGTGGGTCCTGTGTCCAGAACATAAGAACATAAGGAAGCTACAAGAGGCCGAGAGACATAAGAAAATAAGGAATCTACAAGAGGTCGAGACATAATTAAATAAGTAAATAAGAAAGCTACAAGAGGCCGAGAGACATACGAAAATAAGGAAGCTACAAGAGGCTGTGAGACATAAGAATATAAGGAAGCTACAAGAGGCCGAGACATAAGAACATAAGAAAATAAGGAAGCTACAAGAGGCCGTGAGACATAAGAAAATAAGGAAGCTACAAGAAAATAAGGTAGCTACAAGAGGCCGCGAGACACAAGAAAATAAGGAAGCTACAAGAGGCCGAGACATAAGAACATAAGAAAATAAGTAAGCTACAAGAGGCCGAGAGACATAAGAAAATAAGGAAGCTTCAAGAGGCCGAGACATAAGAACATAAGAAAATAAGGAAGCTACAAGAGGCCGAGAGACAAGAAAATAAGTAAGCTACAAGAGGCCGAGAGACATAAGAAAATAAGAAAGCTACAAGAGGCCGCGAGACATAAGAAAATAAGGAAGCTACAAGAGGCCGAGAGACATAAGAACATAAGAAAATAAGGAAGCTACAAGAGGCCGAGACAT
This sequence comes from Chionoecetes opilio, assembly GCA_016584305.1. Classification (NCBI taxonomy): domain Eukaryota; kingdom Metazoa; phylum Arthropoda; class Malacostraca; order Decapoda; family Majidae; genus Chionoecetes; species Chionoecetes opilio. The sequence continues at coordinate 48,610 of JACEEZ010011315.1, forward strand.
AAGAACATAAGAAAATAAGGAAGCTACAAGAGGCCGAGACATAAGAAAATAATTGAAAGCTACAAGAGGCCGAGACATAAGAACATGAGAAAATAAGGAAGCTACAAGAGGCCGTGAGACTGAGTGATCAAGAGAGTGATTTAAAACATGGGGTCTTACTACAGTGCTCTCAGGATGTCGCCAACCGATAATGGCGAGTCGGCGGCGGTGCTGTCCTCGGTGAAGAAAGATCTCGTGAGTTATACATGAGGCCTCTTCCATTTGTGCCCAAGTTGCATGAACCAGTTCTTTCAGTTCAGGGTTGGGTTCTGGGTTCAGGGTTGGGTTCGCGTGTCACAAATGGAACGCAAAAACCCCGTTTTTTGTTTACAAACATACTCAGCTGGCGAAGCAATTTAAGAGAGAGAGAGAGAGAGAGAGAGAGAGAGAGAGAGAGAGAGAGAAGAGAGAGAGAGAGAGACAGAGAAGAGATGAGAGAGGAGAGAGAGAGAGAGATAACGAGATAACGAGATAACGAGATAACGAGAAATAATGAGATAACGAGAGATACCGAGAGATAACGAGAGCTAACGAGATAACGAGAGCGATAACGATAACGAGATAACGAGAGATAACAAGAGAGATAGCGAGAGTACGAGATAACGAGATAACGAGAGATAACGAGATATAACTCAGCTAGCTGCTATGTGAAGGGATCATATCAAGTTTAAGATCGCGGGAGCGCATGGCTTCCACCAGCCATGTATGCCTCTTTTATGCCGTCTGACATCCTCTCCGACTCGTGCATGCGGAAAACCCTTCACGATAAGAGAAATAGGGCCCAAGGCGACCATTGTTTGTATGAACTGAAAACTCTACCCAAGCTACCGACCTCTCAATGTGAGTAGAGAAAGTTCACGGGTTTTGCTGCATCACTACGCGCTTTGCCTCGGACCCAGGTTTTCGTGCGCAAATGGAACGCCTGAACTCTTGGGTTCCGTGAACTGGTTCTTGAAATGTCGCAAATGGAAGAGGCCTATGAATCACCACTATCATTATTATTACCAAGGTCGCCACTCGGGTGATATTTGGTAATTTGTTAATTTATAGCCATATATGACACAGATGAAGACACAAAATGACACACCTCCCCAGATAGCCCCTTTTAACTTTCCTGAAATCATGGATGTGGAAATATAAGTATGAACGCCACCACACGCCCTTGTAAATAACAAAAAAACGTTGTCCGGGCGACTTTTAGTGTTATCTACGGTAGTTAGTAACGTGTTGATAGGACTTAAGTTTTTTTCCCAAATTTTCAATTTCTGATTCTCTCTCTCTCAACACTCGTCTCTTTTCAATTTGTTTAATTTGTAATCATATGGTTTAAAGTTTGTGGCACTCGGCCCCATGGGAAAATAGAGAAATGAAAATTCTCAGTGTCTCATCACATAATTCCCCAAGGTTATCGTTCATTCTTTTTTTTATCACCACAGAAGATAATTATAATCAGTGAATGAGGTTATCAGGAGGGGCCTTGAGTGGCCAGGAGGGGCCCTTGAGACCTAGTCAATAGGGAGCTTTAAAAGGAGGCTGAATAAATTCATGGATGGGGATGAAATTTAAGGTGGATGTAGGTAGTGTTAAGTAGCAGGAACTACCTCGTGTAGGTCTCACGGCCTCTTGTACCCTTCCTTATTTTCTTATGTCTTATTAACTAATGCTTAGTTTTGTGTTAATCGTATATCACACCCAAGCAGATAGTAAACCATTCTTAACTTCAGTCCTACCTAAAAACACTTTCAGACGGCGTCACAGGTGGAGCTGGCGCGCAGAATGGCTGAGAGAAGATGGCGATGCAAGTAGCAACGGTTGGGCGAGTTGAGGGTTTTTGGTTCGTGCCCTTCCTCGTGTCTTCCTACGGGTTCCTGTACTACGGCTACCGCAAGACAAGGAGTGGTGGTCATGTTTCCTCTCATCCCTATCTCATTCGGGTTTGGATATAAAGTCCACTTCGCATACGGCAACAAGGCCAATCAAATTAAGTGTAAGTTTTCCTCTGACAAGATGGGCTCTAGAAAGGCTTAACCCCTTCACACTCAGATCTTTCCTTTGCTATATAAAATTGTCTGTTGTTAGCCATAAAATTATGAAAAGTAACTGAATATACCAAATTAGTTAGTGGACAAAGATACTAAACAGGTCATATCTATAAAATATTGCTTATATTCATTAAAATTGTGTAATGGCCTACCTAAATTACAATGGAAATTATGTTTTGAGCCTCAAAGGGGATACCATTAGACGATTTTTACTGAATACTATAAGCAAAATTTTATAGATATGACCTGTTTATACCCTTTGTCGACTAACTAATTTGGTAATAGTTATTTTCGAAATTTTATGGCTCGACAACATACAATTTTTTTTATAGAAGAGCAAAGGGATACAATAAAGGAGATGTAGGAAAAGTTCTTACGGCTAGTAATCAGGGTAGAACAAGTAACGGATTCAAGCTGGAAAAGCGTAATTTAAAAAAGAAATAGGAAAATCTGGTTCACAAATAGGGTGGTAAATGATTGGAATGGACCCCATGGACAGGTAGTTAGTGCGGAGTCATTAGGGCGCTTTAAAAGGAGGCTGGGACAATTTAATGGATGGATGAAAGGTGGATGTAGGTAGTGTTAAGTAACAGGAACTACCTCGTTTAGGTCTCGCAGCTTCCTTATTTTCTTATGTTCTAATCAATCATGATTTTTTTGCTTCCCCAGCACTTGCCGAGAGGATAATGAACAAGGAGACGCACATGATGGCAGTCCCGGAGTGGTCCACAACCTTCCCCTCACACACAGCCACCACACCAAGGGGGAACCACAAAAAAGGAACAGGATACCACTTCTAACCTACAACCTCAAACCACATCTCAAAGCAGATCTTTTACCTTACAAGTCCTGAATTAAAAGTCTCAGTACTACGTTTTGTTACGCAGGAAGTGTTACTGGGTCTTGTAATGATGGTGGATTCTCGAGTTAGTGTAAGTGCTCCCTCTTCCCCCATACATGTGAAAAGGGGGCGGGTTTAGAACTGGCAGTCCCACCCACGGGAAAAATTAATGACGTACCTTGACACATGCTAAATGCTATTGTTAAGAGTGAATATACTCATAATCTATTATGACTGCTGGTTATGGAGATAAATTATATTCTGCACATTTCAGTATTCTGGTCAAATTGTTGGAAAATATAATGATTACAAAAGGGTTACAAAGGAAAAAACAAACAGCAACAGACCGATAGGTCCTTACAAGGCTGTTTGCTTTAAACTACACTACCTAATAGATGATAAGAGAGAAAGGATAGGAAAGTAGAAGGCTCCTCCCCACCCACCCATCCCTCCAGCCGAAGCTGGCCGGAAATGAAGTGATACCATGCAGTATAGAAAAACTGCACGGAATTTGTGAGGAAAGTTGAAAGCTGTAATCTATGGCTAACTATACTGTTTGTGGGGGTAGGGTTTTGTGCTTGATAGATTGGTCATGTTATGCGTGTTTTGTAATGGTGTGAACACAGTGTGGAGGTTCAAGGGGTGCGGCAGCCTTCCCTGGCGCTTTCTTGGGAGGGCAGCAGTCAATCAGGCCCCAGCTCCGTTCAATCCACTGCGGATTGTGTACTTTCCATGTAGGAGCCGTACACTTCAATGGCCTCCTGCAGCAAATGACCCCTGGTACCTTAAATCCCGATGGTGGTCACTAACTGACAGGGGCCCTTACTGGTCCACAAAACCCCTCACAGGTCCCAGAGTGTGTGGTAACGTTAACCCCGGGGCTATCTGTGTGTGTTATGAGGGCTAATGTAGTGTTGGTGTAGGCTCAGTGTGGAAGTTCAAGGGTGGTGCGGCAGCCTGCCTGGCACTTTCTTGGGAGGCAGCAGTCAATCAGCCCCAGCTCCGTTCAATCCCCTGCGGTAGTGCACTTTCCAAGTAGGACGCCGTTGCACCTCAATGCCCCCTGCAGCAGTGACCCCTGGTATATAAATCCCGATGGTGGTCACTAACTGACAGGCCCCTTACTGAACCACAGGGCCGTCACAGGTCAAAAAATTGTAGTAGTGACCCTTTACTCGGGGCTGTCTGAGACGTGTGGGAGGGGTTGTGTAGACGCGACTCGCAAACATTTTACGCAATGAGAGTAAGTATCAGAGGCCCGCGAGATAAATTTATTATTCCGAGATAAACAGTGACAACCGGGGATTTGGTATGAAATATTTATCGAGGCGATTTTTAAAATGATTGCTATTGTATTTGAGTTCACTACGTCTGGGGCAGCCCATTTTCCCTACGTTTACAACACAGTTTTTGAAGAAGTACTTTGCTTCGTTCGTTACAAACCGTTTCCTGCTTATTTTAAATCCGTTGTTTCTAGTTTAGCTTGACCGGTCTAGCGTGAAAAGATTTTTGGGACTACGTTCGTAAAACCATTGAAGATTTAAAGACTTCGAGAGGTCACCTCTTATCCTTCGTTTTGGTTAGTGGGAATAAGTTAAGTTCTTTGAGCCGATTTTCGTACGATTTATTACGCAATCTAGGTATCATTTTGGTTACTCTGCGCTGTATTTTTTCTAGTTTATCTATGTCCTTTTTATAATAAGGTGACCAGAAACTGCAAACAGTATTCTAGATGGGGGCGAACAAGCGAGTTAAAAAGAGTGAGTATAACTTTTTCAGATTTTAAACTGAAAGTTCGTCCCCAAAAAAGCCAACCAATTTATTTGCAGTTTTTTACTACTCTATAATTTGGTTATTCGGTTTGAGATCTTTCGAGATTATAAGCCTAAATCTTTTTCTTTTTCAACACTTTTTTAGTTGGAAATCGTTCATCACGTAACTTTCATGAGGGTTGTTATTACCGATATGTAGTACATGGGATTTGTCAAGGTTTGAAATTCATTTGCCAGTTTTACCCATTCTGTTAGCGTGTTTAAATCGTTTTGTATGAGTTTGGGGCTGAGATTCTGTAGAGGCTATTTGTGATTTTTTGTGTCATCAGCAAATTTTCGATTTTCCTGCATGTGATTCCCCCGTCAATGTCATTTTATGTATATTAAGAACAGGTAGGGTCCGAGAACTGATTTCCCTTTAGGAACACCACTATTTACACTGGTCCAGTCAGAAGAATTTCCATTTATTACCACCCTTTGTTTACGATCTGACAGCCAGTTTTCTATCCAATCTGAAAGATGGCCTGTTATACCATGAAACTTTTACTTTGCTAATGAGACGCTTAGAGGAACTTTGTCGAACGCTTTTTGAAAAATCGAGGTAAACTACGTCTACTGCCCTCGTGTTGTCGTACATTTTTTAATACACTATTGTAAAAATCAAGTAAGTTTTAGAGGCATGAGCGTTTATTTCTGAATCCATGCTGCGAATCTTTGATTATGTCATTTTCTTCTAAGAATTTAACGAGTTTGTCTCTTATGATGGATTCCATTAATTTTCCAGCAACTGATGTTAAACTGATTGGGCGATAGTTTCCGGGCTGCGACTTGCTTCCTTTTTTAAATATGGGTGTGACATTTGCTAGCTTCCATTCGCACGGTACATTTGTAGGCAGCTAGCAGGTACATTGTTCCCCTCATAGGAAAAGGTTTCGGATTTACAGTGACCGGGCCCACACACAAAGGGAGGTTGACGTAATCCCCATAAGCTGTCATTAGCATGTGTATGTTATATTTGTTTTAGGTGTACAGTCGACCCTCGATTTAACAGGCCTCGGTTTAACGGGTTTCGGATTTAACGGACTCCATTCACTACCGGACAAGCGGACTAAACCATTCAAAAAGTCTGCTGCTTGAAGAATGTGTCCGTTAGGTCAGAGCTTAAATGTAAAATGTGTCCAAGCAGTGCAGTGTTCTTGCCAAATCCAGCATGTAGCGCCAGTCACTGTCTACCTCCCAACCTAGCTACTCTGTCTGGTTGTGTTTGTGATTAGTTCTCATTTATTTCACTATTTTTCCTGTTTTTTCTATATTTTCACACACCCGGGAAAATACCCTCACACTTACGGACAATTGGCTCTAACGGACCACTTCTCCCCTTTTAATCCGTTAAATCGAGGGTCGACTGTACATACTTGAGTTACATTGTAGCGAGAAGTGTAAAAATGAGTAAAGGCGAGTAAATGGATAAATATACTACTTGTGATTTGATCTCATGGCTGGGTGATCTTAATAAGGCCAGAATAGTGCCTTGGATAGTATTGTACAGGTGGAGACAAACAGAGAGAATAATGGGATGACACAGAGAGACAAACAGAAAGAAATGTAATAGTCAGATAAGAGAAAGTAAGTAAGCAATCAGTCACAGGTTAAGTGACATTCAACCATTGTGAAGAATAAACTCAGGAAGTTTCGTGCATTCTTTTCCTTCAGTATATATGTTTTGTATCCTGAATGCGACTCAAAGACAAGTACAGGGAGGTCCCGAAGATACGAGCAGTTAGGTTCCACCTGGCATACTCGTAAAGCGAAATCTCGTATAACGAAACACATAACTAATGGTAAAATATAGGTTTGGTTCCAGGACCCCATCAATAAAAAAAAAAACACAAAAAAAACATGTTTTTCAAGCTAAAATAAACTATAGCAAACACAACAAACACACAGCGTCTATATTACCCACACTGTACTACCTATTCCGTAGAAAAAGCATTCGAAAGAGAAAATAGCACACAAAATAACATAACTGCACATTAATTAAACATATAACATGCATAAAAGCAAAAAAGACGTTGTAATGTATGGGACGCCACGTTATACAAGAGAAAGGTAGTGTAGAGGTCCCAAGGTTGGGGCCGCACACTGCTAATTACCCCTAAAGGTTAGGCCGCGCCATATGCTTAATTACCCTTCAGGTCACGCCTTGCTAGGGGTGACCTGGACTGCGGTCCCAAGGTTGGAGACCGCACACCTGGCTAATTACCCCTAAATGTCAGGCCGCGCCATATGCTTAATTACCCTTCAAGTCACGGCTTGCTAGGGGTGACCTGACTGCGGTCCCAAGGTTGGGGCCGAACACCTGCTAATTCCCCCTAAATGTCAGGCCGCGCCATATGCTTAATTACCCTTCAGTCACGGCTTGCTAGGGGTGACCTCACTGGGGTCAACCAAATCCCCTTTTGTCCAGCCCTGGAGTGGTAGGGCGCGCATTTTTAACTTGATAATTTTACTCACCCCAAGTTTGAATGTCTTATCATTGGATTTTTGATCTCGTATATTGAAAATAGACCCTAATTTACACATCTCGTATCATCGGATTCTCGTATACCGAATGCTCGTATAACGGGACCTCCTTGTATACAAATGCAGGGAGTTTGCAGAGGGAGAGTAATCTTAATATGTATGTCATCTTTGATAATATGTATTTGATATTTGAGAATATTTTTGCTTTGACTACTTTGACTGACTTTGATACTTTGAGAATATTGATAATATGTATGTCCTTTCTGTAGCTCCAGGCCCTGAAAAACACAACTAGGTAGATACAACTAGGTAAATACACTGAGAATGAAAATGGTAAATGGCATTTAAGTGAGATGCTGGAGGGAGGCGAAGGTTTGGTGGGAGGTTGATGAGAAAAAAAAACTTTCCATTCACCGTATTTATCATCCCCACTGAAGATGAATTTACTCTCTACATAAAAAAATTACAAGAAGATTCAGTAAAAATATTTTACTTAAAATTATATATACAAAAAAATGACATGTAGTCTTTATATAATATACGGAATCTTTAAGTATTTAACCCCTTGAGGGGCCAGAACGTAATTTCTATTGTAATTTGACCACCATTAGTGATTTGGTGAATATAAGCAATGTTTTATAGATATGACCTCTTAGTATCCTTATCCACTAGCTCATTTGTAATATAAGTTACTTTTCGTGATTTAATGGTAACAACAACAATTTTTTATAGCAAGGAAAAATCTGGGCGTGAAGGGGTAAAATTTACTGTGGGGAAAGCCATGAGTGAAGGGTTAATATATCCCCCCACTGACTGATTTAAAGTATTCAAATCTATGATATATATTCCCCTGAAACACTAAATCGTAATTGTGCCCCATTTTCTTATATTAAGCGAATATTTTCCCTCTAAGGCAACGCTCTCAAAATAACCTTTGCGATTTCCCTACCAAATAGAAGCATTTTATTACCCAAATTTGCTTTATTTCTTGACCCCCTATAGAAAAAAAAGACCCTATATACTGATAGAAAAAAAAAGGTTTTCAGCCACCAAATAAGCAAAAAAGGGTCGAGTCTCTCGGGGCCCCCCGGGTACAAATCAACGTTTTTTCCTATCGTCTTAATTTGGTGAGCTTTCTCCGGCACCAATTCGCCGCCAAATGCAAGACTGTACTGTATATACTAGCATGTACTTAATATCTTTAGTTTAGTTGGCTTAAATCAATATCTTTAACACCCCAAATGTCATTCCACAAAGCATCACACTTCTTAAATAGGAAGAGCACAGTCTTTCACTATCAAGGAAAGCTGTTTTTTTCATTGTTAGCAGAATAACTAGCACTGTCACTATCTCCTAAACCATTGGTCCTTAACCTGGGGGACGGGCTAATTACAAAAGGGGCGTAAACCCAAAAGGAAAAAAGGGAAAAGAATTTTTAAAAGTATATAAATTTGACGCGATATAAATAAGTCTGCCCGGGGATAGCAAAGGGGTTGATCTATAATCATATGCACAATAAAAGTACTAAAAACATGCATATTTTCGGGTTTTTTTATCTGACTCAGGATTTTTTTTTTATATCATGGTTTTTAAGAAGTGAAGGGGGGGGATGGAGCAAGGACCCACTACTAAAAGGGGGGGTGGTGGTAACAAGGTTTAAAAAACACTGGACTAAACCTTTCCCACCACTCCTAAAACCCCCACTATACAGACCACTCCTTTACCCCTTTTCTAATCTTATAAATCAGGCGCCTTTTTCATCTGTTCATTTTCTCTTCTATTCTTTTCTCCTATTATCTATTCCTATTATTATTCTTAACTCCATTTAATTTTCTCACCACAAAACGGACGGAAACACTGATACTAAGACTATAAACCATCACCTCATCTCACCTCATCACTCAACCGTCATCTTTTGTTCATGTCGCTAAAATACGAGGGCGGAAACGGCAGCATTACCACCTATGTCCATTACGTATTACCCCTTGAGGCCCAGAACATAATTTCTATGGTACTTTGGTATACATAAAACGATTTTAATGAATAAAGCAATATTTTATAGATATGACCTGTTTAGTACCCCTTTTCGACTAAAAATATTTGGTATATTCAGCTACTTTTCGAAATTCATGGTAAAAACAGTGATTTTAATTAATGGAAAGATTGGGCGTGAAGGGGTTTTAAACACATGGCCAAATCTTATTCTGGGGCTGATTGAAACATTGTACATAAACATTGCTCAAACAGTACAGTCGACTCGATTTAACGGAACCCCGGTTTTTAAAGGGTTTCGGATTTAACGGACTCCATTCGCTACCGGACAAGCGGACTAAACCATTCAAAAACTCCGCGCTTTAAAAATGTGTCCGTTAGGTCAGAGCTTAAATGTAAAATGTGTCAAACAGTGCAGTGTTCTTGCCAAATCCAGCATGTAGCGCCAGTCACTGTTACCTCCCACCTAGCTACTCTGTCTGGTTGTGTTTGTGATTATTTCTCATTTTTTCATATTTTTCCAGTTTTTCTATATTTTCACACCCTTGGGAAAATACCCTCGCACTAACGGACAATCGGCTCTAACGGACCACTTCTCCCCCCTTTTAGTCCGTTGATGCGAGAGTCGACTGTACTTCCAATTTCCCTACATTTTCTGACCTGGAAGTCGCTCTAGTGTGATATTTGCTGACACAGAATAGTATGTACCCACCCTTGAATGCAAAGATTAACTAAAAAAATTATTTGACCACTCTGATCCATTGAAAAACGTGATAACTACCTAAAACTAAACCCGAAATATGCTGTCCGTTTAAAAAAGAATTTACTCCACTAGTACGTA
>JACEEZ010011316.1:0-12068 GCA_016584305.1 Chionoecetes opilio
TCATCCCACGGAGTATTTTGAAGGCATAAATGACAAAACTACCAATTTATTGCCGTGATTGCTCTTGTAGAAATTTTTTCCAGAAGTACTGTTTTAATAATTAAAGTTCGTTCATACTGAACTAACGAGCAATAATATGTCAATGCTCCCTAGGCAGTTGTGATTTTAAACCCCATTTAACCTTATTACTCCCAAAACTCGTGCAAAATGGGTATTAGTTGGGTAGTGGGCTTCCAAAAGTCCTAGGTTTCCCTACATTTAATCGGTTTACTCCGAGTATAGTGGTTAGCACGCTGGGCTCACAACCGAGAAGCCCCGGGTTAGCCCCCGGGCGAAAAAAGATAAGGTGGTCTTTTTAAAACCCGAGCCCCTGCCCCCCAAAACAGTGAAGGGAAAACCGGGTGTTAACCGGGGGGTTTTGTGACCCCCCTCCCGGGGTGGTGGTTTCGGCCAACAAAATTGCGCACGGTAGATCACTAGGCTCGAGGAATACCCTCTAAACAAAAAAAAAAAACAAACAAAATCATCGTGTAGAATTATTCATTATAATATTTTGAACCCAATTTCCCAGGTGCAATTGAAAAAATAATGGTGTTACAGTACTCCCGAAAATTACCGTTATTTAGCCTAAACTGTAAGTTAGGTTAAATTAGTTTAGGTTAGGGGTTTTTTTTTGTAACGATATCAAAAAAAAAAGAAAATTATCAATACTAGGGGCATGCAAAGGGAGCAATTAAGGTTGCGGGGCGGGGGGGGCACCCCCACACCGTAAACAAACATTTATTTCCGAAAAAAACGAGTGCCAGATTCATTCAAAAAACATAAAAAAACTTTTCGGGAAAAAACTAAGTTTCGACCTCAAAAATCAGTAATGCCATTTCCGAAATTTTCCCAAGGATAGTTCTGTATTTTAAATTTAAACTCGCTCACTACTTATCAACGTCAACAATAGTTATATAATACTTCCATAGGATATATTTAAAGATCAATCCCACTTAACCAAAAAAGCAACAGCGTTTATAATTTCCAGAATTGTATTTTGAATAAAATTTTATCCCCGCAACCAAATGCGCAATCGATCAACTTCCAGTATGATATTAAAGATCTCACTTTTAAGGGGATTTGGCCTTATTTAAAGGGTTTAAAAATGTGGGGTTAGGTAGTGAGTCAAAAGGGGGTTTTAGGTTATGAGAAAAGGGTGGGGAAATTTAATTTTTTCCTTCCTATGGGTTTCAGGGTGTTCGTAAAAATTTTGTTTCGTAGCCGGGGTTTTTTGTTGTTTCGTACACGTCAAAACTTTAGTTTTTTTCGTACTTTCGGAGCGTTCGTAACTCTAGTTCAACTCTGAGCTGAGTGTACGAAACGACTAGGGTTTTTCATATAGACTATGAAACAATTTTTTGGTTTACTAATCTATGGTGTACGAAAAAACTTGGTACGAACTGACTGCACCCCCCTATACACTCCCCCCCCCTTATAAAAGCATCTATGGGGTCGTGGGGGACACGACCGGACAGTAAAGTGAATAATTTCATAAAAAAGAAGGTTTGAGCTAAGGAGGAGTTTTTTGTGCTTAAAAAGAAGCTTAACTAATTTCCCCATCTTAGGCTATAGGTTTTTCATTTTGTAGAATATGCTTTGGTTTTACAGCCTTTTTTTAAAAATCCAAAATTCCGGGGTCGGGTCGAACCGCGGGGTTACGCCCCAAGGGGGGGGGTCTCAACCCGGACGGTGTTTTGCCACCAAAAAAACACTTTCCCAATTTTTTATTTTTTTTTCTTACTAAGAACACCCAAAAAACATAACTAAAAGGTGGATAAAAAAATTTGGGTACAAAAATATGAATGTAATAAAAAAATATATGAAAAAAAAAAGGTAATGAATTCCTTAAAACTGCGCCTGGGGTTAAGATGTTAAAGTCCCCAAAGGGAGGGAGGACCTTTGATCAGGTTTGCTTGTCTTTTGGGTGGTCCCCTGTGACTGTGAGGCCCCCCCAACACCCTCCCGCGGTCGACACGTCGACATCCCGATGGCGGGAAAAGTGGAAGGTGTCCTTCAGCAAGGGCGACTTTATCCTCGGGAAGTCAACGCAGCCCCCCGGGTTTCCCCCAGGAAAATGACCTTGCCAAAAAAGTGGACAAGCTCCTCAGACCCTTTTTTCCCGGGAAGAAAAGTGGCCCGGAAAAAGTCACCCACCTGAAAAAAAAATGAAAAAAAAAAAAAATGAAAAAAAAAGAATGAATATGGAAGAATAAAAAGGGGAATTGGTTTTAAAACCCAAGCCGGGGGAACCCAAAGGCCATTCAGCTAGGCTACTAAATTGAAAATAATAGAAATTTTTCTTCTGACTGTTTATGAATAGTGAAATAATCTGGGCATGATAGGCTAAAAATTTTAAAAAATATAAAAATCCTCCCCTTGGTCCTTTTTGGACGAAAGGTAGGTTGCGCATCATGCTCGAGCCTTCTGCAAACTCATCTAAATATTCAGATAGTCGTCACACAGTGCAGGATTGCGGCAGTCCTCATCGCTGCTGCTCCCCTCAACTGGCCAGACCCCCTCCTCCTCTTTGCCGCCTGTCGGCCTTTGCTCTCTTCTTTTTTTCTTTCCTGACCTCCGCTTCTTTCCTTCGGGTGTTTTTTTCTCCTTCTCTCGCAGCTGGTAAAGAGCCCCTCTCCTCAGTCGGGAGCAGGCGCGGATTTTCTTGCGCCCCCTGGCAGCGGGGCGTGGAGGACCCTTTCGGGTGGGGCTGACAGCTTCGGGAGTGAGTGAAAATTTGGAGGGATGAAGCTTTTGGATTTGGATCCCCGGTTTTGGGGTGCTGCTTCGGAGTGCTAGCGTTTGAAGCAAAGAAGGCTGGGACATCCCCCTTTCCAGAGGTCCGGGCGGGGGTTGGTCAGGCTCAATGAAGATGGGTCAAGGGTGCGGCAAGATTTTGTGGAAATCTCATCATATCAGGGGGGGGCCGCTCTGTGACTTTCCCCCAGAAAAGCATCTTGGGAAAAGATGTTGCGTTTACGGGAAAGATGCCAGTAGGCAAAAACCCTTTGGGTGATGTTGGTGACATACAAACCTTGCCCCCAGGTTTTGCACGCCATCTCTGGCAAAAATTTTTCCGTATGGGCACGTGAGTGTTTGAGAGTTTGAAATGTCCGAAGGGATCGCGGGGACAGATTTAAAGGGGGCCCAAAAGGGGACCTTCATCAAGGGGGAGTTTGGCGTAGTATGAGGTGGGGCGTGAAATTACGAGCCATCGTATCGCTATCAGCCGCATGAATGCTATTGACACTCAGCTTTGCTTAAGCAGTATTTTTTCCCATTGAAGAATAAGAACCCCTTATGGAGATGCTCGGTGTCTGCACGAAACCTCAGGGTCCATCCAACCGTTACCCGCAAGAGCACTGTGGTTCCGGGAGTAGTCCCCCTCTGAAAATCAGCAGATTTCTTCGTGCATGAAAAACAGGGAGGGGAAACCATGCCCTGCACATTAAAAAATCCCACGAAAGTCATATGATTGCTCTCTCCAGCAACTGCGAAGCAACGGGACGCCCTTTCTCACAAAACAACCTTACTGGCTTCATCACAGGGGGACAAGCCACTCTACCAAAGTGAAAACCCTGGCTGGCATGAAACGTGTCGCTCGACGTTCCAGAAAGTTTAAAAGAAGACTTCAACTTTTACGGGGTTTTGAAACCCATCGCGCCGAAAGTGACATCCCCTCCGGAGCCTTAAATGCAAGTCGGGTGGGGAACAATCCCCGAAATACCGTAAAGGGTGGCCATACCTACCCCCTCCAGACATCAAAAATAGCCGGACTGCCAACAGCCCTGCATACTTCAGGCCCACCCCCTGAAAGCTCTCGTCGCAGCCCGTAAAAACATGCGCGAGATCTTGATCGAGTTTTCCCTCGATGAATGTCCTGGCATCAGTGAAAACCTTCTTGATTTTTTGGTGCTTACACAACGTTCCCATCATCCCCTTTGAGGGCCGAGTAAAAAGCATCCGAAAAAAAAAAAACAAAGGAAAAGTGGGGGCATGGGCCCTATAGGCAAATGAAAAGTAAATTTTCCCCTAGGCCTAAATAGAAGGTAAGTTTTTTGGCTACCCTGGGCCTCCCCAATTAAATTAAATTAAGAGGGTTAGTTTTATGATTTTTTTAAGCTACCCCAAGAGTCGAAAAATTCACTCAAAAGGTTTACGCAGTGCGGATGCTACAGCCCGTCTCAATGGGTGGTTTAAAAAGCCTTCTCCAAGTTGGTCCTATCCTGGGGTTTGGAGTTTTTCGGGTGGGAGTTTCGAGGGTGGGAACCATGGCTGCGAGGCCGAAGGACTGAAAGAGAAAAATGGTTTGAGACATAATGAAAATTGTTTTAATCATAATGAAAATATATTTTGACCTTTTTAAAAACCCATAATTTTTTTTAGACAAAATAACTTTTACAGAAAAAACAGTATTTAAAAAACTGTTCCTGTTAAAATTCTATTTCCCCACCAAAATTAAAAAATTTAGAAAATAAAATTCTTCTCCCGCTCTGTGTTTTTCGACCCCGGGAAAAAAAAAATCTTCTCCTCTCTGTTTTTCCCACCCGGACAAAATGTCCCAGTCGAGAACACCACATTTTTTTTCCGGGCCCCCCCACACGGCGCAAATTTTGGGTTTTGGGCCCTTTGTATTTTTTACTGATTTTTTTGCCAATTCTATATTACATAACAAAATTTACCACAAGTTTATACCATATTCGTGGTCATGGCACAAAATATCCGGGCGAAAATAAAAAACCCGACCCTTAAATCGAAATTCTTACCCTTTCTTACAAACGAAGATCGGGGGGGAGGTTTTCAAAGGCGTCTAGTTGACCGCCCCCCCAACGTCTAGCCCGACGTCATCCTAGGCTCGATCGCTTTGGTTAAACAAGACTGTCGGTCGAGGGGCCTTGTCCGGGTCGTGACAACGACCCTATCTCTGAAACTAGTGATTTTCGACGGAAAAACATTGAGATAATGTTTCTCAAATCATTTGGGAAACAGAAAACCCTTCTTTTAACCTAACATCCCCACTTAACATGCTACCCCACATCAGATACTTTCCCGTAGTTATAGAAAATTAAAAATCGTTCACCCCTTAACCCAACCTGCTACACATATCAGTACTTCCCGCAGGAATAAAACATAAATAAGTTTTACCATTAACCTAACATGCTACAACAATCTTACTTCCAAAGGCTTTGTAATAATCATTTTAAACTCATTCACCACTTTAAAAAGTCAAAGACAAACAATATATGGTTTTTGTATTTAAAAATTTGGAAATTTTTTCAGTATGTTTTTATTTCCAACCAACTTTTTAAACCAACTCGTCTCGCTCAGGAACAAAACAGGCTGTCTTCTTCTTTCACAGTTTGTTTTTGGGAATCTGAGCCCTTCTGTTGGGTGTCAGCACCCATATCTTTAAAAAACTGCAGTGCGTCCTAAACTGGAAAATAATATATGAAACAAAATAATCTAACTTTATTAAAAATACTGTAAGGATTTTTAAAACAGAGAAAATAAAACACCAAAAAAAAGTATAGATAAAATTCAAACATATTTTTAAAAATATTCAGACAAAGTTCGTCCCCAAAAACATAAAGCGCATAAAAAGAAAATTTAGTTAGGTTAGTGAACTAGCAAGGGGGTCCGGGGGGCCACGGCCCCTAGTTATATTATGGTATTGTTCAATGTGAGTATTTATTGAAAAATGCATATTTACCCCTTTTAAATTTTAACAAAATTGTAAATCATTCAAATTTTATCTGATTTTAAACCAAAAAATAAAGGTATAAATTTTACCCTAGGACCCGAAATTTTCCCCAAAAAATTGGGGGCTGGGTTTTTTTACCATTGTATTTTAGGAAAATTTTTCTCAACGAGCTTTCCCTGCAAAAAATTACTTTTTGGAGAATAATAAACATCCCATTTTTTGGGAGGAGAGAGACAATGTTTATTGCACCTCCCCCTTTTTTTCTCTTGTGACCTGCCTCGCCTCTATCTTCCTTGCCGCGGACATTTAATGAGGATTTTGGGTTTAGTTGGTTAAAACTGGGGAGGTTAGTATTATACACTCCCCCCAGGAAGGGGAGTGTATAGGAAGGGGGGCAGTCAATTCGTTACAAATTATTGTACACCCGTAGATTGTACACCAAAAAGTTTTTTCGTAGCTATATGAAACCATAGTCGTTCGTAAACCCCAGCTCAAAGTTTAACTACTACTAGAGTTACAAAAAGCATCACGTATGTACCAAAAATAAAAAAAGTGTCGAAAAAAATAAAAACCCGGGGAGAAACTCCCCGTAACAGTAGGGTTAGGTTTAATTAATTTTCATATTCCTATTGTTTCAGGGAGTTTCGTACAAAAGTTGTTTTTGTACCCCCGGTTTTTTTTAGTTTTTTCGTACATGATTTTTTAGTTTTTCGTACATAGTGTTGCGTTTCGTAACTCTAGTAGTAAAGTTCAACTCTGAGCTGATGTCGAAACGACTATGGTTTTTATAAGACACGAAACAATTTTTGGTGTATAATTATGGGGTACGAAAAAAAATTTTGAACGAATTGACTGCCCCCCTCCCCTACACTCCCCTTCCTAGGGGGGGTGTATACACTCACTAACCTAAACCCCCTGTTTTAACTTAACTAAATCAAATCCTCATTTTAAAAATGTCCGCGGCAAGGGAAGAATAGAGGCGATGCAGGTCCCAAGAGGAAGAAGAGGGGGGTGAATAAACACCGTTTTTCCTCCCCCCCCAAAAAAAGGATTTATATTTAACTCCCAAAAAATTATTTTTCGAGGAAGCTCATTGAGAGAAAGTTTCCTAAAAAAATAAGGTAAAAAAACCATGCTCCAATTTTTAGGGAATTTGGGCCAGTGAAAACATTTTACCTTTTATTTATTTGGTTAAACAGATGAAATTTAAAAGAGTTAAAACTTTTGTTACAAATTCCCCCCCTATACACCCCTTCCTACTAAAACATCCTTTATTCCGAAAGTAGGATTTGCGACGGAAATCATTGAGAGAATGTTTTTAAAAATTTTTAAAGGGAAACAAAAACCTACCCCCAAAGGGTAGGAATTTGCCTAGTGTAAAAAAATTTCCAAATAAACTAATTTTACAGTGTCGGCAGCACACTATTATAAGCAGTCTCATGTAATGATGAGGGTCAGAGGCCTTGATATAGCTCAAAGTAAGAGCCATCACCAAAACATAAAACCCGAATTTTACAAAAAATAAACACATTTAATTCTATCTGATATACAACAGAAATAAAATATTTTAGTGCGGGACACAATGATATAGTCCCGTTCACTGAAACTTATGAGGGTGAGAGGACTCTGATATAGCTCAATGTAAAGTGCCATCACCAAAACATCCAAGTATTCATTATATTGTGCAATATGGTCCCTAAACCAATTATATTGGACGAAAGGCAAAATACACTCACCTCTCGGGGGGTGGAGGTGTCTGGTGCTGCAGCTGCGTTGAAACCCGATGGGTTTTGAAAAAAAAACATGACTTATTTTCCCTGAAAGAACTGCCATACACATTTTACCGTCGCAAAGGGGTTTCCCCTCATAAAAGCTTTGGAGTTTGTAAAAAGATAACTGAAAGCAAAAAATGTTTTGCCCCCGGGGAGAGGGGGGTTCACCAGAACTCTCGTTCGCCAGGTTTTTCCCAAAATTCCCTTCGCCAGCCCTGGCGAGAGCGCCTGGCGGAGCGCTCGTGGCTTTTAAAAATAAGAAAACACAGCGCCCCGGCGAACGCTTTCGCCAGCCCGGCGAAAAAATTTTAAAAGTACGGCCCTAAGTTTTTCCCCCAATTCAGTTGTGACGAGGAGGGTTTTTTTAGTCAAGAAGTATTTAACAAATAATATATTTCAACCCCAAAGGGGTCAGTAACTTTTAAAAACCCGGCATCACAAAGGGAGAGAGAGAGAATAAAGAGAGAGGAAGGGAGAGAGCAAGTGGCTGGCAGTGACTTTGTAATCAGCTGTTTGGTTTGGACCCAAAAACCGGATGGCGAGCAAAACAGTCCGTTATTTTTAGTTGTTTTGACCCATTTCTACGGGACTAACGGCTACAGGAAGTGCACAAGGTAACTGTAGAAACTTAGGCAGGTATACAGGCAACCTAAATAAACCCTTAAATAACCCTAAAATAAGGTAAAATAAGAACATTTTTCCAAACATGGCGTATAGAATCTGGTAATATTTGATACTTTTTTCCGAAACATTTGTGTATTTTAGCAGTTTCGTCCCATTTCCGTGGATTGTCGGCTACAGGACAGTGCAAAAGGTAACTGTAGACACTTAGGCAGCTACAGGTAACAGGCAACCTAAAAAAAACCCCTTTAAATACCCTAAAAAAGGTAAAATAAGAAATGTTTCCTAACATGGAGTATAGAATCTGGTAATTTTGATACTTTTTGCCGAAACGTCGTATATTTTAGCTTGTTTTGACCCATTTCCCGTGGATTGTCGGCTACGGGGACAGTGCACAAGGTAACTGTAGACACTTAGGCAGCTACAGGTGTAACGCGAGAAATTACATTAATAGGGGAAAAATGAAATAACACATAAGTATCAATAAGCTAACGAGGAATTTTCCTCCACGCCTCATTCCTGAATCACTGGTTACGCTTATATTTTAAGCCAGTAGTAATTAGACACGTAGCGAAACGAGGTGAGAACCGGGGTTTCCCTAGCTTAGGATAATTTTAGAAGCAGCTCGACGTTCATTGGGGAGGTGATTTTCTCGCCCTTGGTAAAGGTATGTTATGAAATGTTTGTTAACTAGAGATGTGGGACTGACTTACTGGTGTTTCCCTTTTGTTGACCAGGCTAATAAAGTGTATTACTTAGGGTCCCAAGGTAGGATGCTGTTGGCGACCAGGGGGCCAAGCGCTCACAAATTAGCAGGGCAACCACAACATGTCACAGCCAGCCGTGTGAGGACAAGGAGAAAGAAGGAAATAGAAAAATAAGTGAGAGGGAAAACTTTGGGAAAGTGGGATAGACTACGTATACAGTATGTTAAGATAACGACTTGAGCATTACATGTGCGTATCGTTAAGGGGTAACAGTGCGACTGAAGTTACCAGAGATATTTAAACTATATTAGGATGACGACTTGAGCATTACCCCATGCGTATCGTTAAAGGGGTAACAGTGCGACTGAAGTTACAGAGATATTTACACTAATCAGGATGACGACTTGAGCATTACATTGCGTATCGTTAATGTGGTGACAGTGCACCGAAGTTCCCAAAGATAGTAAACTATATTAGGATAACGACTTGAGCATTTCGCGTGCGTATCGCTAGGAGGGAAGGAAGATTTAATATCAAGAAAAACTTGTGAATGTATAATAATTACCAAGTGAGACAGTAAAGAATTAAATATATTATATTAGAAATATATTAACGCGTTGTTATTCAGTTGCCAACCAGTACTTACATATTTTTTTAAATCTTTTTTTTTGTTCATTCATATACTTTTCCCACTTAATGTGGGTGGTGGCAGCGGAGTAACCAGGACTGTAGGTACACCCCAAGGTGGGCACTACACAGGCAACCTAAATAAACCCTTAAATACCCAAAAATAAGGTAAAATAAAAACATTTTCCTAACATGGCGTATAGAATCGGGTAATATTTTATACTTTTTGCCGAAACAGTCGTGTATTTAGCTGTTTTGACCCATTTCCCGTGGATTGTCGGCTACAGGACAGTGCTTGAGTCTGTTAGACACACCACGCTGGATCTTTAAGTAATAAATAATCTCTCCGTTGCAGGCTGCTTGGTATCATCACATCTGTGGTCGTGTACATCACTGCCATGCCGTTTTGTACAACATATTTCCTCACAACATTTTCCTTCAGTCTTTTTTCTTTATACAGGAAAACCTCTCCTATTCGGACCCTCGTTGTTCAGACCTCCTCCTACTTTTTTTTTTTTTTTTTTTTTTTTTTTTTTTTAGGGGTCGACATTTCCAGCCCATTAATACACCTAGAAATTTTTTTTTTTTTTTTTTTTTATAGGGGTCAACATTTCCTAGCATACTATACACCTAGATTTTTTTTTTTTTGGGTACGAAATTTCCTAGCTAATATACTATACACCTAGAATTTTTTTTTTTTTAGGGGCGAAATTTCCTAGTTAATACAGTATATACAACTAGATTTTTTTAATTTATTTATTTATTTATTTATTATTATTATTTTTTTTTATACCTCTCCCCCCCTATATCTCCCCCCCCTGTTCGGCACCTTTTCATTACTCGGACCACTGCTTGGCCCCAAATAGTCCCAAAAGGAGAGGTTTTAGTGTATATAATTTCTCAGCCATCATCTAATACTACTTAAAAAACATGTTGCTTTCTCTTCCTCCGTTCTTTGTTAATTTTTGTGCCTTACTTCCCCTTTCCTTTCCTTTCCTCTTCCTTGACGGCTTGTTTTGCATCCACCTCCCTGTCATCATCGTTGACCTCGGCCTAAAAGCTCTCGCCAGGCTCCTGGGTTGCAGTCTGCCATTTCAAACCTTTTGTTTGATGGGTTATCTCTTCCTTCTGCATAAGGTCCCAATTTTTACTACTTCTTCCACTTCATCTTCAAGTCTTGTTCCCCTTCCTCCTCATCATTCAATTTCATCAACAGTCCTTTATTCACCCTATAGTCCAGTTATTC
Source organism: Chionoecetes opilio (assembly GCA_016584305.1). Lineage (NCBI taxonomy): Eukaryota > Metazoa > Arthropoda > Malacostraca > Decapoda > Majidae > Chionoecetes > Chionoecetes opilio. The sequence continues at coordinate 10,714 of JACEEZ010011316.1, forward strand.
ACCTCCCCTTTCAGGAGGAGGAGGAGGGAGAGGAGGCCTTGCCAAGTGTTGGTGTGAGTGAGGCAGGAAGCAGGGGGTGGTGCCCCGCGGCAGGGGCAGAGTGTCAGGGCAGCGCGTGGCTCTCTGTGTGCTGACTGTCACCAATGTTGCAGGTGCTTAGGTCACAGTCCAAGCCGGCTGCTCCACCCCGGCACTGAACCGGCTCGCTGCGGCATCCCCGAGGGTTCCCGCAGGAACCCGGGCCGTCGCGTTTTTGGGGGCCAGAGTGTTGCTGCGGTGGAGGCTGTGGGGGCCGGGCAGCCCGCATGAGTGGCGGGAAGCAGCAGGATCAGTTTTGCACTCAGGGGTGGGGAGGCACAGGGGTGATGGCAAGAATCACCTGGAGGCAGGCAGCTCAGGCCAAAGGCACACAGTGAGCTGAAGTGCCAGCAGTGTGACAAAACATTCAAATACAAAAGTTGACCTTGAGAGACATTCCTTGACACACAGGGGGTGTTAAGAAATTTTCCAAGTTTTAGAGTGTGGGAAAAGATTTACTACCAAGAGTTCCCTCCCCACACCCTGACACACAGTGGTGTTAAAAATTATGAATGTTTAGAGTGTGGGAAAAGATTTACTGAAAGTCTAACCTCACCAAACACACCCGATACACAGTGGTGTTAAGAATTATGAATGTTAGAGTGTGGAAAAGATTTACTACAAAGAGTGCCCTCACCAAACACACCCGACCCCACAGTGGTGTTAAGAATTATGAATGTTTAGAGTGTGGGAAAAGGGTTTACTACAAAGAGTGACCTCACCAAACACCCCTGAGACACAAGGGGGTTAAGAATTATGAATGATTAGAGTGTGGGAAAAGATTTACTACAAAGAGTGACCTCACCCAACACACCCGGGCACACAGTGGTGTTAAGAATCATGAATGTTTAGAGGGGTGGGAAAAGATTTGCTACAAAGAGTGAACTCACCAAACACACCCTGACACACAGTGGGTGTTAAGAATTATGAATGTTTAGAGTTGGGAAAAGATTGGGTAGAAAGGGGGAACTCACCAAAACACCCCTGAAACACAGTGGGTAAGGAATTTATGAATGTTTAGAGTGTGGGAAAAGATTTGCTAGAAAGGGTAACTTTTAACCACACACACCCTGACAAACAGTGGTGTTTAAGAATCAGAATGCCCTAGAGTGTTGGAAAGATTTACTACAAAGGGGTCACCTCACCAGACACACCCTGACACACAGTGGTGTTAGGAATCATGAATGCCCGGAGTGTGGGAAAGGTTTTATACCACTAATGCACTCACCAGGGCACACCTTTAGAACACCTGGCTTGGGGAGTTCAAGTGGAGTGCA